>CAIGRB010022956.1:27897-41812 GCA_903798255.1 Fraxinus quadrangulata
AGATTAAAATTAATTTTTTAGTTGATTTTAACAAAAGTTGATAAATTGTGTGTTGAAAAATTATAGATATTGTAGAACATGAGTTAAAATTAATTTTAATCTTCACAAAACCAAACATGGGCTATATATTTAATTATTAATTATTCATATGTATAAAATCAATTTCATTTGAGTTTTTAAAACGACTATCAACTTATCCAGCCTTTCTACTATACAAGATAAAAATCATGATAAGAAGGTGGACACTTGGATATCAAAAATAAAAAATAAAAATAAAAAAAATAAAAAAAATCATGATACATATACATGACTTTTTATGTTGTGCTAACGCCAATCACGCCAATTCGGAATGATCGGCTTAACTCAGGATAAATTGCAATTTGCAACTTGCCAACTGGGCACGCATCTCTATACACTGCCACCGTCAGCGAGCCCCTCATTCTCAAAGCTTAAACATACGGACCAATTAACCGGTCGAGAAATTAGAAAGAAGTTTCCCAACAAGAACTGATTCGGTTGTTGGAAATTGAGGTACTTTGGTTTTAAGTATGATCACTATCAGATGTTTCTTGAAAATTGTTTATTTTTATTATTTATCATTGTTGTCGTCACACTTGTCAGTTAAACTTTTAATGTAATTACTTGTTGAAGTTTTAAGAATATATGTTGATCATCATCTCATTTTCCTTCTTTCAGATCATCTTCTTCGTTGATCCATAGAGTATTTTCTTGGTTTGTTGCAGGCTTCCATGGCTTCAAAAGCAGATAATTCAATTAAACCTAGAGGTGCTAAATTTTTTCACACAGTTAGCATCTGGGCTAGAGAAATAATTTATAAATTCACGTTTATTGGACCCTTAAATTTGTATTCAAGTTGCATTAATCATATGTTCTTTCTAGCTATGGAAGATTTTAATCAGTTGTGACAGTGTGTGTTTTTTACATTATTATACATTGCAAAGGTTCAATTTTGGGGATTGAGCTAATCCATTAATGAATTCCACTCAGATGTTTGCATTGTTGGTGTTGCACGAACGCCAATGGGTGGCTTCCTTGGTTCCCTTTCATCTTTGCCCGCTACAAAACTTGGTTCTATAGCTATTGAATGTAAGAATTAATATAGTTCTGTATGCCTGCTAGATTTGACCGAAGCATATGCGTCATGTTTGAATTTCTGCCCTTTGCAGGTGCTCTTAGGAGAGCAAATGTGGATCCATCTTTGGTGCAAGAAGTCTTCTTTGGAAATGTTCTTAGTGCAAATTTAGGCCAAGCCCCAGCCAGACAGGCCGCATTAGGCGCTGGTATACCTAATTCTGTTATATGCACCACCATTAACAAAGTGTGTGCTTCTGGAATGAAAGGTTGGTAGTCAGTCCTATAGTAGCTCAGATTTATAGTTGAAAAAACTTGTAAATAATGTGTTACTATCTTTGTTCTTCAACCCAGCGACAATGATTGCAGCACAAACAATAGAATCAGGTACAAATGATGTAGTCGTAGCTGGTGGCATGGAAAGCATGTCTAATGCACCAAAGTATCTTCCTCAAGGAAGGTTAGCGTAATGGTTTATAATAACAGATATCAATACATCTCATTTTATTCTTTTATCTACTGCAAGAAAGGAATTTTTGTAGGTTAACTTTCTGAATGGCCTTGATGTATCAACTGATGGTTCATAGTTCCTCACTTATAAAACCTTGATTATTTTCCATTCTTTATAGATCTTTATTATGGAAAAGCTCTAACTTCCTGTTCGTGTCAAACATAGTCTACCTTGGTCTTATTCTTGAGGCAAGCATCATGACTACCATGTTGTTCAACGCATTTTAACAGGACGGGATCTCGGCTAGGACATGATACTATTATTGATGGCATGCTCAAAGATGGTCTATGGGACGTCTATAATGATATTGGAATGGGCGTTTGTGCAGAAATATGTGCTGATCGATGTAATATTACCAGAGAAGAACAGGTAGTATCCTGTGGACATTCTCTTTAATTTTGTAATTTGTCTTCAGATTCCAGCACTATGGTTTACAATATTCATTGTTAGGGTGTTAAAGGACAAAATGTCTAAGATAAACATAAGAATAATAAGGATGTTAAGATGGATGTGTAGTCATACTAGAATGGATAAGGTAAGAAATAAGAATATATGCCAACAAGTGGAGGTGATGCTGATTGAGGATAAATTAAGGGAAGGATAACCTAGGTGGTTGATGCATTCGATAGACAACAATAAGACTCTTGTTCATAAGAGTGATGCTATTTTAGTAGAATAAGTTAGATCAAGGAGGGGTAAACCAAAACTAAATGACTATTTGTAGTTGCTAAGAATCTAGTTGTTTTTGGATCTTTTAGTAGACGTAGTTTTGAAGAAACATTTAAATGATATACATATGATCCTCTCTAACAACTTAAATTTTTAGACGAAGTGGCTCAACATGATATCTTAGCATACAAAGGACTTGGGTTTAAGTATCAGTGCCACTAATTTAATGAAATGTGCTGGTTTGAGGGAGAAAATAAATCCAACTTATACGAGGAGATTTGTTGAAAACGAGATTTAAATGATATACACATGGCTGTCTCTACAGCTTAAGCTTTTAGATGAAGTGTTTCAACATGTAGCAATTAACCGAATAAGATAACCAAAAAGGATATTAATCCCAAAATTAATTGGGAATAATGCATAGATTGTTATTGTTCTTCTTGTTGATTTGCTACTTTTGTTATTGAAACTATGAGGAAATCATTGCATGGGAAATTTACAAAATGACCAGATGATGATTAACCAAGAAAATATGTTGCAACTTTATTTCAGCTTTTCACCTTTTTTTTTTGTTTACATATTCCCTATGTTATGGATGGAGTGTTACTTTACTTTCATTGGTTAAGATGTTACAATAGCCTATTTTTTGTACTTTAATTTGCTTTCCATGTATCTATAGCCTCAGTGTCTTAATTTTTTACTTTGCTTTATCAATCCCTCTTTTCCAGGATTCTTATGCTATTCAAAGTTTTGAGCGTGGAATTGCTGCACAAACCAGTGGTGCATTCACATGGGAGATAGTTCCGGCAAGAATCCTGACTCATGGAAACTTGCAATGATGTGCTAAGAGTGGCTATTTTTCGTGTTTTTTTTTTTTTTTGAATAAAATATGAATTGAACATACAGGTTGAAGTTTCTAGCGGAAGAGGGAAACCAACTATCATCGTTGACAAGGATGAAGGTTTAGGAAAGGTGAATAAAATGAAATAGTTTGGTATTGAGTTTTAAAAGTTCTTCGTTAGATCTGGTATGCTTTTAATATTAGGTATAATATTTTATTTACCTCTTTTTGCCTTGTGCTTGTTTGCCAGGAGGATGAAAATTGACCAGCAAGTATGAAATATCACTCTTCAGATTTATTTTGTTTACCTTTGAAACGTATTCCAGCGGTTCTGATTTTTCTTCTAGTTAGTAGGTTGAAATAAAAATGTTGTTATTTGCTGCAATTTCCGATAACTGATATTCTATGTTATCATGTTCATCTCATTAAAAGAAAAACTCATTCTCATAGATAAATAGATAATTTTGGATGCAGTGATATTGTATGGGTATTTTTCTATTTTCCCTTGTATTAAGTAAAAAGAGATGATACTGAGGTGTCCTAGTTGTATGAAACAGTTCAAATTACTGTAATATGGACTCTCTCTCTAAATTCTTTATGTTGTGTCTTGCCAGTTTGATGCATCTAGATTAAGACAGCTTCGACCAAGTTTCAAGGAAAATGGGGGTTCTGTTACTGCTGGCAATGCATCTAGTATAAGGTTCCCTCCTCTCCCTCTCTCTCTATGTGTGTGCATGTGTGTGTCTGCTTTCATTCACCCCTCTCATGCTTGCACGTGTGTCTGCGTGTAGTGTGCACATGTGTTTGTGTCCATCAATGAGTCTGCTTGTCCTTATTGTATGTCTTGGGCAAGTCCACTTGTCTGGCATGGATGCAACATGTTGAACCACCTTATCTAAGAGCTATTAGAGCGAGTAAAGTTCCTGGGATCAAGTTCTAATGCAAGGCATTTATGGAAACTTTGCACGCTTTAGGCCTTTTATGAGAAATAGAATGCAGCATGCACGTGAGGGGATATGTTGAAATCTAAATTTATGCCTTGTCCCCTCTAACCGCTTTATCTTTTGGATAAGGTAGTCCAACACAATACTATCATCATTTCTTGTGTTGGTCTGTTCTTCTGCACATATTATGTTTTGTTCCTTTAGATAGGGAAAAATGAATATCATTTAAATAATATCTTCAACACGTCCCTTGTGTAGGCCGGATATATGTTTTCCAATCAAAGTCTTGACTCATGGACAATTTATTTAAATGGGTAGCAGTGAGATTTGAACTCAAGACCTTAAGCTATGATACCATGTTGCATTACTTGATTTAAAAGATTAAGCTGTTAGATAGTGCCAAATGTATATCATTTAAATGTTATTTTCAAAATGCTTATTGCCTGTCATCTTACTGTTTGCGGTTCTCTGCAAAGTGATGGGGCTGCTGCACTTGTACTAGTGAGTGGAGCAATGGCACATAAATTAGGATTAAAAGTGGTTGCCAAAATCAGGGGCTATGCTGATGCAGCTCAGGTATGTGAGGAATGTAACAATCTCGATTTTGTTGGGTTCATATATTAATGCTGCAACTAGATTGCTTGGGCAGGCTCCAGAATGGTTTACAACTGCTCCAGCCCTCTCAATACCGAAAGCAATATCAAATTCTGGATTGGAAGCATCGAATATTGATTACTACGAAATAAATGAAGCCTTCTCGGTAAGGATCTATGCAACACTTATTGATATTCCGTACCTTGCTGATCCAACAAGACTCTGATTTCATAAATACAGGTCGTGGCTCTTGCTAATCAAAGGATGCTCAATATTGACCCTGTGAGTCTGTAGCTTCCTCTCTGTACTCTGCAATTAGGCCTAGTTTGACTAGTTAGGAGGCTTATTTCAAGATATAATGTATCTTTTGTCGATTTCCCATTTTCTTCTCCACATTGTTTAATTTGCCCATGAATATTTAATTACTGTGTTTCATAACATAGTACCTATTCATGTTGTAGGAAAATCTGAATGCGCATGGTGGCGCTGTGTCTTTGGGACATCCTTTGGGTTGTAGTGGAGCTCGAATATTGGTCACATTGTTAGGGGTATGCTCTCTGCTTGTGCAAAGTTAGTTTGTTGTGAAATTACAGCAATGTTTTCAGGTTTACATCCTGATTTATCAGCCGACCCATGGATCTCCGCACCCCCACCAAAAAAATTATAAGTAAAAATACAAAGAATTATGAAAGTAGAAAGCCGCCCCCAAAAGTTTTGATGGTTTTGCAGGTGCTGAGGCAGAAAAAAGGAAAATTTGGGGTTGCTGCAGTCTGCAATGGTGGAGGAGGTGCATCTTCTGTTGTTATAGAACTCATGTAAGTTTTTTCTTTCACGATTGTTATGGTTTGTCTTATTCAATTAGTTAAGGATTTGTTGCTTTGCTCGACTGCTACAAGTAATCAGCCCATGATTTTTTTAGCAGCGTGTTTGATAAGCAGTATTGGACGGGACTAGATATTTTTATAAACAAGATTTTAACTTCTTTTTTTGTTTAACATTGTCCAATCCTGTCTAATACAGCATACCGGACATGCATAGAGAGTACTTGCTCTATGCATTTGCTTGTAGAGAGCAATAAGCAAATTCTTGTGAAATGAAACTAAATCTTGACTAATCTTACAAACCTGATTCACAATTTTCGTATCAATAGCATTTCTATCTCTGTGCTCTATTAATTTCATGTAACAAATTCTCATGAATTATTCAATTGTTCTGAACATGGAAAATTTTACATATTGCAGGCCAGTGTCGTGGGTGGCACGTTCTATGATATGAAATCAAGAAAGTTTTTGTTGCACTATCTGCCTGTTATACAGATATATCTCTTAATACTCTCTTCGTACTACTACTTGAATGATGCAACTTATTCCGATAAATGTTTGTACTTGTCACATGCTTATCTAGTCATCAGTCCAAAGTACTTTCCTTTTTAATGATCTTTTCTCTGCTAATCTGATATCACACGTGTGACGACACCCGAATTCTTTGAATTTTATATTTTTTTATATTTTTGGATCTGTGCAAAAGTAGAATACCAGGGATAACTTTTTGGGATCAACTCCAATTATGATTCTTGGTGATGCAAAAAGCAGCAAGTTAGCGCATTAGACACAAAGAAATAACTTGGTGATTCGATATACTGGACTAGAGAGACTTAGACGAGATTAAGAGAAGCATGTGATAAAATTGAGTAGTTGTAACTTCTATGTTTGAGGGCTCATCTAAATTTGGTCCTGCTATGTTTCAAATTCAAGAATACTTTCTATAAATTATCATGAAGTATACATAGTACAATTCTGAGGTCATGAACTGTTGCAGACAGCAAGAAGAAATATACAACTTTACACAATCAGGCTTATTAATACTTACAAAAATACCCTTAAAATTATGGATATTTTGAAAAATCATATGAAAGATTTTTAGGAAGTAAAAAATATTGTGTAAAATGAAAAAGTGACACAAACTCAAAAAAAGTGACAAAACTAAAAAAAAGTGACTCTCTCTCTCAAAAAGTGACACAAACTCAAAAAAGTGACAAATACCAAAATAGTATCATCCATTTGTGCACTACCAATAATCATGTTCTTAAAATAATCAGTACGTCCAAACCAATCCATATGGTGATTATGTTAGGAAAATATAACATATTATTTCATTTTTTTATCTTCTTAAAAAGTGACAAAAAATTAAAAAAAGTGACACGATATCATTTTTATAAAATTGACGAGTAACTTTGACATCCCTAGATGGTAATGCATAAAATTAAGTAAGTGACAGTGCGACACAATCTCACTTTTATATTTAAACAAAAATGTGATTTTGTTAGTAAAAAAAGTGCTAAAAAATAAAAAAAAGTAATAGAAAATAGTGACAAACACTATAAAAAGTGACCGAAACTCAAAGAAAGTGTAGCTTTTTTATCACATTTTAAAGTTAAGTGTCACTTTTTAATTAAAAAGTGTTAAAAAGTTATATTTCTCATGCAAAAAAGTGATGAAAGACCGATTACTTTTTTGAGTGAATTGTGTCACTTTTTAATAAAAAAATTAAGTGTAATGTCACTTTTAATATTACAATTTAATAATAATAATAAAAAGACATATAATATCACTTTCATTAAAAAGTAAAGTGAAGTACAATGTCACTTTTCACTTTTATTACAAAGTGATATTTGTCAGTAAAAAAGTGACAGAAATTTTAAAAAAAGTAAAAAAATAAAATAAAAAAAAGGTGATAGAAAAAGTGATAAACGCTAAAAAAAGTGACATAAATTAAAAAAAAAAAGTAACAAACGTTCAGAAAAGTGACAAAAATTAAAACAAAACTGCAAACATTCGAAAAAATGATAAAACACCAATCGAAAAAGTGACAAACCATTCATTCACAATTCTTCTTTTCACAAAATCGTACAAACAATCATAACCCACAACTTTCAGTTTCAAAATAAGATAAAATCACACAAACTTATCTTCTAAACAATTATGCAAGAATTGAGTTATTGTCCACCTAGAACCACCAAAATTATACCACAAATCCTAATCTGAACTATACAATGAAAAGGAACATCATTCCCTCAATAGATTTCACCAAAGAATCTCTTTAATACTCTCTGTTTTTCTGATAGTTGGGGTTCATTTTGATTTTTTGCTTTTATGAGTTTTGTGATATCTGCAATCACATAATTTTAAAACTTCAGACCAGGAAAACTCCACATGAAATCCTAGTCTAACATCAATATATATATCCTTGTATCTGGTCTGCAAACATGAAAATAAGCAATCCAATTTTGTTAGTGCAATAAAAATAGCATTTGACCAACTATATCTAAAGCTTTTGAATAGAACTAAGAAGGGATATATGGAACGACCTTTTAGTATCGGAACAAATAAGAATCAGAGTAGAGCCATTAAAGGATTACGTTGTCCCAAAAAGTAGGTGTTTTAGGTACTTATGTTTGATTAATAAGGATGGAGGAATTATGGAGGACCGTGAAATTTTAGAGATGAAAAAAGAGGTCCTTGTCATCAAAATTTCAATAACCTTAAACATTGAATCTTAATTACTAGTTTACAATTGCTTCACAAAAACTGAAACCTTCGATTAATATTGTACAAAACAAATAAAATAGCATGACTCATCACTAAAAACATAAAAATAAGATTATAAAAGACTTACACATCAACTTGCATATAGACTTCAGAACTAAGGTTGATGAATTTATACAAGAAAAAAGAAAACAAAAAACCAAAACTCAAATTTGTTTCATTCAAAACACCATAACCGTCCTCTTATTCATGATTTCACAATGGATTCTAGTATGTTTCATCAAATAAATATTACCCAAAAAAAGATACGTGAGCAAGAGAGACGAACAACGTACTTGAAATCGGAGTCTAAAAAAATCACCTATTATGAAGACGAGGAATGCGGTGATGATGGGGGCAAAAATCAGCAATAGTCTATTGGTCGGAAATCGCCATAAAGAAATACCAGCTTTAGGGCTTGATTGGGATTGATTCATGAATGATTAATAGTAAAATTTGGTATGGTAATGGGTGGGGAGATGAAATACGAATATTTTTCTTCATTTGTGTGTCTCGTTTCCATATCGATCCATGCATTCTTTTGCAAGAATCAAATGAATGGCAGGAATGGTGAGGTGTTGGTGAGATTAGATTAGTTTCTGCCTTATTTGGTTTTCTAGTAACAGTAAATTTTACGGTTAATTATTGTTAATGAAAACTTAAAAAATTTAAAGTGTATTAATCAATTTTTTAGTAAATGAGCCGTAAGGGGCCTAATTTTGCCTTAATAAAATTGTGCCAACTTCCATACTCTAAAACAATTAATTACATATGCTAGGCAAACTTTTATGAATTACCTACTTGTATATCAAATATGTACACAAGGAGTTACACCTCCCTCACATGAGAGGTGAGACCCACTTGAATAATAATTTTTTTATTAAAGTGGGTCTCACCCCCACGTGAGAGGGGTGCAACCCCTTGTGTACACCTATATGTACCGGTAGTAAAACTTAACATTTTGTCTGTTGACTTGGAAGTATTAGAAAAATAAAATGGTGGATAATAATGAATTAATGCTTCACTTTGATTGAATTTATAAATTACTTGCTAAACAAAGGCAATATTATGCAAATTATTAGGATTCGTAACCCATGCTTGCGTTATGCATGAAAATTAAGCAATGATCAAATAAAGCGGTGAGTCATTTAAAACTAGACAGCGGGCATGCCACCAACTCACATTTGTTTACGCTCATCTTCAATTACACATTTTTTAAAAAATAATGATTTTTAAACATCTTTTTCGTACTTTTTAACCAAAAGTTTACCAAAAAATAATTTTTTTCAAAGAATTATTTCTTAAAAAATCTTTATCAAACAAGCGCTTAATTTAAAAATATGTCCTTCTATCAAATGGTAGCTCTCAATCTATTGTTAGATGGTAGCTCTCAATCTATTGTTATAGTAGTAAATTAGTTCTCAATGTTTCCTTATAGCTACAAAATCAATCCTAAATGACGAAATTGTCTAAACTTCTGTAAAATTACCACATGTCCAACTTCACAAAACTATATTTTACTTATCTTTTTGGTCAGTTATTTAAAAATTTGAAATGAGGCATACTTTCTTTCAAAAAGGTCACGTGAAAAGTGACGTATTCGTCGAGAAGTAATAATGAAATTATACAGAAAGTACAGAAACAATTTGTTCTTTTTTAAAGTTTGAACCAACTTGATAGTCGAAAAATAAGTTGGGACTAATACTACAAATATTTGGCTCAAGAGCAATTTGCTAAAAGTACTCGAAAACTACAATGCTAAAGAGCCACTGCGAGCAGGGGTTGTTGGAGCCTTGGAGGATCCTCCACCTTGCCGTTATCAATGTCAAAAAAGGATCATGTAGTCGACCCTAGATTTAGTGCTCATTGTGTATGCAATGCTATTATTATTATTATTATTATTATTATTATTATTATATATGCTACTTTGTTGTAGTTTTTGGACTACAATGTACGTGGAGGTTTAGACACGAGTCATTTACACTGGACGTTATTAAGAAAGATAATAATCTTAAGTATTCGTTATACTGTTTAGTTCTATCTAGTCGACTAATGCATATGTTTGTATTAGTCATGTTATCAGAATAAAGTTCAGCATTCCTGCTAATAATTACCAGAATGCATTGTTATTTGCAGGAAAGTTAAACCCAGGTTCGTCTGTTATCGATAGCTACAAGTTGCTAAAAGAAGGCAAAGAGCTAACCAGGGATGAAGTTTTTCTTGCTAGCGCTCTCGGTTGGTGTATTGCATGGGTAAGTTGACAGTGGTTTCTATTACTTCTATAAATGCTTCTGGTTGGCTGTTTTTTGGCAGCTGGATCTAAGCTACATTTTTCCTTCAAATTGCAGCTTCAGGCATATTTTCTCGTCCACGATGATATTATGGATGATTCTCATACGAGAAGTGGTCAGCCATGTTGGTTTCGATTGCCCAAGGTCCGTGCTGAATGTGAATTCCTTCAATTTTGTATCCTGATTTGTCGAAGGATTGTCACCGGAAGTGTATCATCTTGAATGATATTCGTGTTTTAGGTTGGTTTAATTGCTTTAAATGATGGAATCATACTTCGGAACCACATTGCTCGAATTCTCAAGAAGCACTTCAGAGAAAAGCCTTGTTATGTGGATCTAGTAGATTTTTTCAATGAGGTATACTGACAATTGAGTACCCTGATTAATCATTTTTCATTTTTAGATATGCTAAGTTTAAAATTTTCTTTTGCTCGATTGTTTGCAGTCATCGGCGAATTGTTCAATATAAGACTGCCTACTACTCGTTCTTCCGGTTAGTTATTGACTAATCTGTCATTCTACTAATCCGAAGTCGTCATGAAAATGATGTTATTGAATTGTGACAATTTCTAATTCCTGATGTTTACGCAGGTTGCCTGTGCATTGCTTATGGTTGGTGAGAACTTAGACTACTATGTAGACATGAAGAATGTACTCATCGACATGGGAATTTACTTTCAAGTACAAGTAAATTGCTAAGCTTGAAAGTTACTTTCAAGTAACTTTGTTTGCTGAACATGTCAGTTGTTTTATTTTTACATTTTTGAGCGATACAAAAACTTACTAACGAGAAGAAATGTCAAAAAATGTATCGTTTTAAAATTTCATAAAATAATGTTCATATTTCTACTCAAGCTAATAGCGATCCTCCATGCTTTGTACTACAAGAATTTTCAACTTCTATGAGATTTTTGTAAAATTTTAACTGTTACAGAGAGCCTCTTTGACGGAGATTTTTGAGAATAGATTTTCTGAAAATGTTTTTTTTGGAAAATGTGAGGTTAAAAATTAGGGAAAAAATTATGGGTTCACGTTCAAAATTATTTTATTGGGAAACTTTGTGGTTACAAATGAGTTTTGAGAAAAATGAGTTTTAAAGAATCTTTACCAAATAGGGGCAAAATGTCACCCCTGGCAAAGGTACAAATGAAGCCTGAGGATTGGCATTCCATTTCTGTCATTTCATATGTATAAGGTTAAATGCAAGCAATAAACCAATAATTTACTGACATTCTATCCTTGATGTAACGTGTTTTCTATTTATTTAGGACGATTACTTGGATTGCTTCGGAGATCCTGAAAAGATCGGAAAGGTGAATTCCTTCGCTTTCCATTTCTAACATCGAAATAGTCTTGAAATATAAACCTCGTGATTGCTATCCGTTCTTACTTCATCATTATGCCTCATCAGATTGGAACGGATATTGAAGATTTCAAGTGATCATGGCTCGTTGTAAAAGCCTTGGAACATTGCAATGAAGAACAAAAGAAAATTTTATTCGTAAGAAGCAACTTAATTGAATTCTGTCAGTCTGTTCATATCAGATGAATAATTATATTAACACCTGCATTTTTATCACCAGAAGCATTATGGCAAAGCAGATGCTACAGATGAAGCGAAAGTTAAAAGAACTTTATAATGATATCGATCCTTAGGGCGTGTTTGAAGATTATGAAAACAAGATTATGAGAGATTAACGAGCTCGATTGAAGCTCATGCGAGTACAGCAGTTCAGGCTGTGTTGAAGTCCTTGGGGAAGATATACAAGGGGCAGAAGAAGGTGTTTAGAAGATATCAATTAAGCTACAGAATCCCAATTCATGTACTGATTTGTATTTGTATTTGTAACTTTGTTGTTGGGGAAAAAAAGTTGCGCGAATTCATGTTTGTATCGATTGTTATTGTGTTCATGGTTATCAATTTCACCGGCAAGGATAATGTAACCTGCTTCTGGCAACCACTTTTAATCTGTTTATTCTCGAGTTAAGAGTAGTAGAAAAGGAAGAGGTAAATATCCTCTTTCCCTCATACATGGTAATACTATTCAAAAGCTTGCGTTACTCGCTAGGCTGAGTTCAACTGGGGGCAATTTCTCAAGAAGAATGAGTATCGGTAAGCTCATCCAGAGAATAAAGTCTTCTCTTCTTGGCTAACACCAAGCGCTTGGGTGAAAATCCTCAGTAGAGAAGCTGCAAACCCGGTAATTCCCACCCCCATCTCGGCTCTCTTTCTCTAATTCCGTACCTACTATCTAGCCCATGCTGAGCTATTGTTTCCCAAAATTGGGTGTCCTTAATTCTTCATGCGAGAACGTAGTTGGCCTTAGACTAGGGACTACGGCTTGATCTTTAGGGTAGAAGTCCGTGGGACCCTTCCTACTAGGGCGCCTAGATAGTGAAAAGTTATTTATTTGTAATACCTAGTTACCATAAAAAACAGTCTGCAGTATCCAAGCAACTGAAACCAACCCTTAAATCTTCTTTTCCCCTATAATAGATTATTGATTAAACTTTAAAAAAGTAATACCGTCTTATTGTGCACCACGTGCTCTATAATAAGTCCCACGAATGATATAAATACTATCGTTTCTTTAACTTTACTCACGCCAATGACATATTTCTATACAGGTCTTACCAGAAAGGGATTAGTAGGTCAGGTCACCTCATAAAAGGCTTCATATTGTTGACATTTCCTTCAATACTAAAGTCATATTCCTCAATCATCACATTACTTTTTAAATTTTTTAACAAGTCATTTATGTACATTTGGGAGTTTCCACTTGGGTATGGAGGCAGCCTTAAATTATTAAAACTCAATAAAATCTTGAATAAGTGCACTAAACTGTGGAAAATCTGATTTCTCATAATCACGAGTGACAGAAAATTTGTTGGCTATATTGGATGATAGTCTATACTGATTTTTCTTACCCTTCATCAATTATTTACTGAAATTTTGGATAGTTCCCATTTGCATGCATCGTGTCAATTTTTTTTTAAGAGAAATTGCTCGATTACTTCGATATTTACATATATTTCTAAGAATATATATCCCGTACTAACCTTGCGTTGAAATGAAATGAGGCAACAATGAAAATTTACCCATTTTCTTTCATAACAACTAATTTATTGCACCAAGAATGTAGCATCTTTCCTCAACTCTAGAACTCGTGTTGTATTATAACAAAAAACGAGCGCTTGATCACTTTTCGTCGATTTACAATTTATTATTGTATACTAAATAAATACTAACATTTTATACTCATCTTAAGCTCATCAAATCGAGTCTAAACACTTCAATCATACTCTATTTTCTCCACATTTGACTAACTCAAATAGTAATAATTTCCAAAACATCTAAGTGCATTCAATCGTGCAAGTGGATTCTTCAC
>CAIGRB010022956.1:41935-117334 GCA_903798255.1 Fraxinus quadrangulata
TTAGAAAAGGAAAGGAAATAATAGCGAAATCAGTATACAAGTATAATTAAGGAAATATATATCCTAAGTTCTAACCATTTTCAGCCATATTACAAAAAAGTAATTAAGAGATGAAAATAGCCCTTTCTAGATTTTCATTCTCTTCACTGAGATCAACGATCTCATCAGAGTCTTGAGGTTATATTTACCAAAATTTCAACATTTTGGGTGAACTTAAAAACTCAAAACTTTAATAGAAAGAAAATAAAAAAGAAGATCAAAACTCAGATAGGTTACCCCTCGATTTCAACTCAATAGTTCCAGTATATATGTGCTTTAATTTCACAGCTTACAATTTTGGAAAATAGCATAGCTACAACAAGATTTTAAACAAATTAACCTGAAAGATGGAAACCAAATGCAATGCATACCACAGATCGATCCTAAAAGGGGAAAAAGTGTTAGGAATTGAGGATAAGACGATATGGAACGATATGAAGTATAGATCGCACAATTGATAACCAAGAACAAGGTGTAAAAGAAAGCAAATAAGAAGAAGAAATTGGCAAATGAACCGAGTATTTTATTAATGACAACCAATTGATAAAAATACAACTTTTGTAATAATGTACTGTCAAAATTGAATAAAGTGTCTACTATTTATAGGAAACAAGTTCGAACCTTAGATTTAACCTAAAATATGGAAACTAGGTAAAAAATAGAGTAAAATCGAAAAATAAAAAAAATAAATTATGCGGCCCGTTAGCCTGCGGTAGCTCAGTGACAGGCTGGCGAGAGGCTTCTCGCTCCAATTTTGCTCCTCTTGCTCGAGCGAAGCTCGAGCGTCCGTCGAACGTCGTCAATTCGCCTTATTTCCTTCTTGAACCCTAATTTTGACATCTTCCAGTCCAATACTCCAAAACACGAAACCCTAAACCTAATTTGGGTCACAAAACCCAACAACTTCAATATTATTCATAAATAATTTGATCCTTCTACGAGTCAAGTACACAAAATTTTAACGACGACCTTCCTTTAATGTCTAGAAGGGGACGATTCTGGTATGAATCGAGGGATCCGAGATCTCTAAATTCAAAATAAGAGCGAGTTATTGGTACTAATTAAATTCAGGCCGAATGGTTAGGCAAGACTACAACGCCTGGATAAACATCATGTTTAGCATCCATCGATAATGTGTGGAAGACGGTAAGCTTTCTATGTGGATATGACGTATTATAGTTGAATTCAACTATCTGTTATCATGTAGTTGAATAAATGAAGACATTTTAGTTAATGTTGTGGCTTATTTGACCTTCATTTAGTTTGATTTTATAGCCACACTTAAGGCTTCGCTCTCCTTTATGTAATTTGGTTTTAGAAAGTCATAACACAATTTGACTCCTAGAGACAAATATGAGAAACGATCTAAGTTTGATTTGATTCTTATTATTAAAATGAGTTGAATTTATGTCATAGGACAATTCTATTTTCATATACTTTTAAAGTTATCAAAAGACCATTCTAGTGCATTAGTATAGACATATTTCGTACGCTAGATTCTACAATTATTAAAATAATTGTCATAATTAAACATTTTAAATATACAAAATGGCAAGTCCACATTAATCTCGTGCGGCGTCACCACACATGAAAAAACCACCAGTCTTTGCCAACAAATCGCCACTACCTCAGCCACAATCACTGCCCACATAGTATATATAAAGCTTAACCTTCACTGTCACACTTCCACCCCCAACCCCCATTCTCACTCTAGGTTTCCGTACCAGAGGTTTTAATAAAAATATGCTCCATTTTTAATTTTATCTTTTTTATCCTTCTTCTATCAATCATTGATTTTATTTATTTTTTTCTATTCAGTAATCAATCCCAATCATTTGCTGTTTGCCTTTCGTTTTTCCAAAAGAAAAATTGAAATTCGGAAAAACCCACAATTGATCAAAGTTAGCATTCGAGAATTCAAATTTTTAAGGAAAAGTGATTCAGAATCAGAATCCACAATGTTCTGTTTCCCCATCGTAGCATTTTTTTCTAGAAGGTACGTCTTTTTTTGTACTTCTGTTGGATATGTATGCGTATGGTTGAATGTATATAGAGATGCATGTAATTATATATAGTGATCACGTTGGCAGGGTTTTGTTCTTGTTGGAATTTGATGTTTCGTGGGATTTTGAGTGCGGAATTTGAGATTTTTTTGAACGGATCGGGTGGTTCAGCTCTTGGATCTAAGTGGGAAATGTTGTCGAAACAATGCTATTTGTATAACAAATTGATTTTTTTTTTTCGTTGTTTGCCTGCTTTTCACCTCGTAAATTGTGATTTCTTTCAATTGATTTTGCATGAAACATTTCAACGTTAGCCTATTCTCAGTTTCCCAATTTTTAGATGGAAAATTTACTGTAATTCACAGGGTTAAACTGTTCTTTCTCTCATTCCTCTTGTGTATACCTGCGGTAAGAGCTAAATTTGTAGTAAGATCGAATCTTTTTAGGATATGTGACCTTTTTTAAATAATCAGATAAGCTGCGTGTTCCATGTAATTTTTTCTTTATTAGCAGGTATAAGTTTCTGCTCCAAGTAATTTAATTTTTTTTCTTAGTTTTCGTGTCCTTCCCTATACTGTTGCAGTTTTAGCTTTCTTTTTTTAAACGCCTGCGGTAAGAGCTAAGTTTGTAGTAGGATCGCATCTTTTTAGGATATGTGACCTTTTTAAAATAATCAGATAAGCTGCGTGTTCCATGTAATTTTTTCTTTATTAGCAGGTATAAGTTTCTGCTCCAAGTAATTTAATTTTTTTCTTAGTTTTCGTGTCCTTCCCTATACTGTTGCAGTTTTAGCTTTCTTTTTTTAAACGTCTCATCACAGACATGGACTTGGAGGTGAATCTGTAACGGATTTGTAATAAGCCTTCGAATCACATAATCGCCGAAATTAAAGTAATAATTGCTCGTTTAGGAATTTGAATGGTTATAGTAAATGCGTTCAAATGTACAGTTGACTGTCTCTCAGGGCCTCGTACTATATAAATTTCAAAGATAGCTGCACGTCTGAACATTAATGCATACTCAGCTCAGGAATTTTCTTGGTGAAACACTTTCTCAGTCTAGAGTTTTGACTTTTCGTTTAAGTGACGACTGGAACTCTATTTGGGGAATTATGACCCAAGTCAAAAATTATACTTTTGACGTCATTGATGCTCACTGTTCACTTTGCTCTGATTTGGCACTGAAGTATTGTCGTTTTCTGTGATATGAAATGCTGAACCATTATTCTTGGAGATGTCACTTATTGCAGTGTGTAAATTCAGGAAAAAGCACCTTTAAGCCCTAAACCATAGTGTCATGCGGAACAGGTCTCTCCTAATGGTTGAGGTACAAAATAACAAAATAAATGGATGAAGAGCTGCTTATGATTTTCAGAACACTTAATGCACCCATATGTGGAATATCAATTCTGTCCAATTACAATGGACAAAACAAATTCCAACCTTAACTGAACCTATAAGCCATCAGAGTTCTTTGAAACTATTTGTTAGCTGTGGTTTTGTCAATAATAATATGTTGATCTATCTCGAACCATTTTATTGCTCTTTTTGTGTTGATTTTCTTCTTTGGGGTTTTTGGATGGATTCATAAATTGCTTGCATGTCAAAACAAATTATTTGACTCATTTATTTTATTTATTCATCTTTGTGGGATATCAAGAATTTTGACTTCATTTGTGTCCAGGAATGGAGTATATTGATTCCCAGAAAAGATGATGGTGCAGTGCTTAGACGGAGTGAAGCATCTGCTTTCTGCTGTTGTGAATTGCTGCGATTCTGAAATATATAAGCAACCAGGAGGCCTGGAAAATCCTGAAGCTCTAGCAAGGGAGACCGTGTGTAAGTCATTATCTTATCTGAATATTTTCAATTTTAAGCTGTAGTTCAGTGCTCAATAGTTGCTACTCAGTTTTATAATTCTGCTCTTTGTATAGATGTCATTTAGGTTCTCACAATCAATTTCATCTTGGCCCCAGCAAATAGCTGTTGAAAAGCATTGCTGAGAGGAGTTATGAGATATTGAAACAGAAGTGATGAGCTAGTCATCGTGACAGTTGCTCCTAAAATATTCTTGTGCAGACCTGGCAGCAATAAACAAATATACTCACTAAGATCTAATGAGCCCATAGGAATGCACATAAAGGAGATATTAAACCAGTTAGTTGGACTGCGTCCATCAATTACGCATCAAATATTTAATATTTGCAAACTGAATCTCTCCTGGGAATATAGTTTTCAGGTATTATGTTCTGCAGCAGATTTTTGTTGACCATTCTTACATGGAAAACATAGGGGTGTCGAAGTGAAACCGGAATCATCTCTTGGTTGGATCTGCCAGCAGAAATAGCAGGCCACATCAGTATTAGTTATGTGGGTGGAAATGGATTTGGTTTTACGAATTTATAAATAATGGGCCGGTAACTAGTGGTCAACGTTCTTTCAAATGTTTGGTAGAAAATGTTTGTAGAGCTGATAGAAAGATTCGTTACATGAAAGGCTAGCACAAAATGCACTAGTTTGTTTGACTTAATCTTTCGCATATAAAGTGAAACAAAGATATGCCCCTTTTCTTGTCCCTGTTACTTGCCTTCCTCCAGTCATATTGTGCTAACATTGATGAAGACAGGACCACCCATTTGTAGCATTGTGATCCCCACCTCCACCAGAATGGGGAACATCAAAGCATTTAAAGCTTTGGCATAAATGGAAAAGGGCTGGAAAACAAAATTTTAAAAAATTCCAAAAAAGGTTATGATGTGTTATTGAGTAGCTTGTTAGAAACCTTACCAGAGCTAAGAGGCCATCCCTGGGAAACATCATTACAAAGCTGTTGTTGTGGTTGGTCTGGTAAAAAAAGTTGAGAATTCTTGCCATTAAAGTGTTTGAATGGGGAAAAAAAAAAGTTTTTATTTAAGGTATGTTTGATGGATATTATTGATGAAATAATGTATTTTAAATAGTGATATGATGGGAAGTATGTGGTTAAAAAGTAAGGAAAAGTTGTTGATGTGATGAAAAATATTATTTTATTGAAGAATGTGTAGTTGAAAATGAGGTTTAAAATAATGTATTTTGAAAGAATATGTATCAAACAGGAGTTTATTAATATCTTTTTTGTATGTCATCTGGGCGTACTCTTGATATGGAAACTGAATTGGCTGAGCCTCTAACCTGATCCAATTTTCACGAGTCAGCTTTGAAATAAGGGTGATAGTCTATAATCCCAAAAATTGATTATATTTTAGCCCTTTAGGCATATAAGTGTGATTATTAGTAAGGAAGCAGACTTGAAGAGAATGTGTTGCATGGAGCGGGTCAGATGAAATGAGAAGTGCTTTATAGGGCAAAAGATACCTCTATAAATATAAAAGGCAAGTTATACGATATGCTTCTTGTACCAACTATGATTTATGGTATCGACTATCTGGCTATTAAGGACAAAATGTCTATAAAAATGAACATAGAGTAATGATGATGTTAAGATAGTTTATGTGATCTTATGAAACTAGATAGAGTAAGAGATGAAAATATATGCCAAAATTGAAGCTGGCACCATTTGAGGACAAATTGAGGGATAGCGAGTTAGGTGGTTGAGGCTATCTTGCTTAGACACAAAGAAGCTCTCATTCACCAGAACTGTGCGGTCCTAATAGAACGGGTAGGAGGAAGAGCTAGATTAGAATAAACATGACATGATGCAGTTGCATTGTATCTTTATGTAGAGATAGCTATAGATCGAATGTAATGACGAAAAAGGTTTCATATATCTGACCTCAAATTCATTGTGAATAAGGCTTTATTTGTGGATGTTGTTGACCATTATTTGTAAGCATTCGAAGTGCAATTTCACTTGGAATTATTTTCCCAATGATGTTTTTGTTTGTATTTTTTGAGGCCATTGTTTGGTTTGTCAGGAATTAAATTATCCTGCAGATTATGTCTAATTTCTGATTGTGTGTTTCTTTAATTAAGCACTGTGATTGTCTGCTAATTAGGACTTCTGTTTTGAAACTCAAATGCAGTCAGTGTTAGTGAAATAGAAGCATTGTATGAATTGTTTAAGAAGATCAGCAGTGCTGTGATAGATGACGGGCTCATCAACAAGGTAACAAATGTTATCTATTAGGCTATTAGTTGAGTTTAGTTAGTTAGTTACTTTGCATCCACATATCAGTATTATAAATTACGTTTTCCCTGTAATTATTATCTTGTCTCTGGTTCAGTTACTGAATCTTCATTTGGTATTTTCCGCTTTCTTCATTTTCAGGAAGAGTTCCAACTTGCTTTATTTAAGACAAACAAAAAGGAGAGCTTGTTTGCTGACCGGGTTAGTTTTCACGTGTCAAGCAAATTAGTTGATACCTCCAATGTCTGTCTTTAAAGCCATTGTGTTATGAATTTTCCTTAATACATCCTAGCTGCAAACATGTTTGAGTGGGTGTGTGTACCTAATTGAGCCATTGAACTTTTTGGAAGTCTGGTGAGGTCATGCATTTTCTTTCTAGTAACCATGTTACTTCAATGGGTGTGTTGCCTTGTTGAGTTTTTGATAATGGTGTTGCAGGAAAGCCTTTTTGATGCGGACATCACGTCGAAAGTTATTTATTTATTTTACTTTTGTTATTGGACCTATCGTTTATTTCAGTTTATTTATTGTTATTGGGTTTGTATTAGTGGGTCGGACCAAGCCCGTTAGGTTTTCTCTATTTATTGGATTTCGCTATTTATTGGTATTTTTTCATTGTTATTGGACAGTTAATGATTTGAATGAAAATGCGATTTGGCGGCTGCCAATTTTCTCCTTTATCTCCCACGTTTCTTTCTTCTTGTTTCCCTCGTATTGATTCTACATCACTTTTTAATTGCTATTTACCTCAAAATCTGATTACACTCCAGGTATTTGACTTGTTCGACAAAAAGCACAATGGGATATTAGACTTTGACGAGTTTGCGCGCGCTCTTTCAGTCTTTCACCCCAATGCTCCTATTGAAGATAAAATTGATTGTAAGTGTAATCCTTTTATGCTGTTATTTCTCTACCATTTTTGCTCTTTATTTCTATTTTCTTGGACTTTTGCTTGTAAAGCAACATAGTATGCTGGTGATTTTAATTGTCTGTTTATGCAATTTGGTTTATTTATTTTCATTAAACCTGGGATTACATTCTGATGCTGGTATTGCTTCAAGCTGGTGATGCCTGACTTTTTCCCTTGCAGTTTCATTCCAGTTATATGATCTCAAGCAGCAAGGATTCATTGAAAGACAGGAGGTAATTTTTGAAGAATTGACAGAGTCCATATTTAAATATTTTCACTGTAGCTTTTGTACAAATATGAGGGTGGTTTTACTTATACAAGGAAAAAAGAGTTTCAAAATTTGCCTTTTATGATTATTGGGTATTCTGTTTTAAAATTTCTGGTTCTTTCAAGTTTTGGGTTGGGATGCTGCTGGATGATAGCTTAAGTTTTATGGCAGCAATAAGTGTCCCAGTGCAGAACTCAATACATTTGAGATTTTGATCTGTCATTGTTTCTTCGTAGGTAAAGCAAATGGTAGTGGCCACACTTGCTGAATCTGGCATGAATCTTTCTGACGATGTAATAGAAAGTATTATAGACAAGGTGAACCTCTAGGATGGTTGATTTTGTTCATATTGTATTTCACTTCCATGCTTGGTTGAGGTTTATTACTTTTTCTCTTTATTTTTCAGTAAGTGAGCATTTTTAGACTAGGAAACTTGTAATGAAATTAATATTCTCTTCTTCTAAGCAATATAAATGACACATTCTTTGAGGATGGAGCACTCAAGAATGCTTCACTTCAAAGTGACTGTATGGATTCCTGAATGGCAAAGAATGAAAAAAGGTCTAAGTGGAAGATGAATATTTTATCCAATTTCTTGCGTTTATACTGCAAGAAAAAATGACTTTGGAACTTCTAGAATAGGGCTCTTGCGAGATCAAATCATGTGCTTTTTATGTCAGGCTATTCTTACTCATTTTGGTAGGTAATTAATAGCTCTCTTTTTATATCAAGTCATTCTTACTCATTTTGTAGGTAATTTATAACTCTCTGGGATTAGGACTTCTTGGGTTCCATATAAAGCCATGGTAATGCACCCAATTTATAATTAGGGATCTAAGTCTTAAGTTCATACAGACCTTTTTAAGCTTTCTATAATATCAGATGCAATCGAACCCTCATTGTGTTGTCATGAATACCTTGGAATGATTTTCCACAATTTGCACATGAACACAGGCATTAATCATGAGATGATACATCTCTTCTTTGTTTCAGACTTTTGAGGAAGCTGATACCAAACATGATGGGAAAATTGATAAAGAAGAGTGGCGGAATCTTGTAATGCGACATTCATCTCTCTTGAAGAATATGACTCTTCAATACCTCAAGTAAGTTTGCCATATCTCCTTGATTTGATTTTATGATCTTTTGGCATTTTTCGTAGCGAGAATTGAATAGTATTGGGCATTATTAAAAATGAAAAATAAGTTAGAATCTTGTTCATTATACTATCAAGAAGTCCAATACTGCTTACCAAAGATGAACTTTAAGTTGATCTCTCCATACAATTGATCACTTGGTAGGCCCAAGCTGAAATCGATGAGTTTCACACTAGATCTATTGAAATCGAGTTTTCAATTGTTATGCACCATTATGGAGTCACGTTTCCAAGTTCACAGGGGACTGGGGCATGGGCCTTTTGCAGTTGTGTCTTTGAGGGTTCCAATGATACTTGCTCCTCCAACACAAAACCATACACTTACAAACGCAAACAAAGTTTTTAATGTTGTCAGGGGGTAGTTTCTGTGTAAATGGGATTGGGTGCATTCATTGACACACCCATTATATCCTGATCTTTATTTTCCAACAGTAATAAGTTTTTTGTCATCACAGAAATTAATTATGGTGCTATTGATAGCTTGTATTTTCTCTACAACAGTAGTGTTACTCATAAGGATTTGTCTCAGATCTCAAAAGGCATATTTAAGTTTAAAGGGTGTAATTCTTGCTAGTAAAATTTGAATTATCCTTTCATAGTTCTTTTGCTACATTGAAGTGTTGAACACTATTTCTAAGCCACTAAACATGATATCCTTTTTAATGGACAGAGACATTACCACCACATTCCCGAGCTTTGTTTTTCACTCGCAAGTCGATGATACCTAAGTCCAAGACGGTCTCTAGTCTCTCAGTCCCGGGCAATAATGGTTTTTGGCATCTAGACAACGTTGCATTCTGTGTTAGGGCTCTACAAAGAAAAATGTCAACCTATTGGATGCAGAAAGGAAATGGTGATTTGGAATTCTTTTGTTCCTTTGATAAGTGGAATGATGACTTTATATTTCCTTTTTCTGAGACTAAACATTATAGTTATTATGTGTTAGACTTGTAGTTTGAACCAATGCTCTGTATTTACCCTTTTTTGGTGGTTTGGTTTTAAATTGGAAAGAAATGAATGAGGTTTGTTTTTTTGTAAGAGCTTTATACAGTTTTTGAAGCTGATTTGATAGAAACCAATCTCTTTCTAAGAGGTTTAGAAACCATATTTAGCTGGCAAGAATGCTGTGTGGTGCCTCTTTGGTACATTTTATTGTTGATGAGAAACTTTCTCATGGAGTAGTTGCGAATACGAATAAGAGAAACTTTGGTATAGTCGAGTTCTTGAGGGACGGGGTGTCTCTCCTATCTGGTTATGATTCTAGTAAAATTAACTTACACGAGATTCCTTTCAAGACAAGGAGTTGTGAAAAGAAGCAATAACATTTTGAGAGATGGTTTTAAGAAATTTAATATGGAAGCTCCCAAATTGTTGAATTGTATGAAGACAATAATAGAAAATGAACATGAAAATGGAAATAAAATCATTGAGAATGAAAATGTACACTCAGCCCCGTGATATTGAATCAGTAACACATTTGACTCGAATATTAGAGTCTACTGTTTGAATATGCTCCGCCACCATGAAAATTGTCACTTTTGAAACAAGGAGGAGAATATGTACATGGATTAAATGGGATGTCATAAATATAGTTAGGATTTTTAATAAAATTTACGTAAGAGTAATTGGAGTTGTGAAAAGTGACCTACCCTTATTACAATGTTGTGTTTGACCATGTAATGGACCTGCTTGACTCCCTTGATGCCAAGTAAGAACTCATCAAACTCGAATTTTGATAAGTCTTCTTAGGTGGCATCCAGGGAGCCAGACAGATTTCAATGTCAATAAACCCGATTAATACATATGGGGCGGTTAAGAGGACATGATGTTTATAACAGTAGATCTCAACTTAGGCTCTATATAACCCTCATTTTCTAAAATTTATTTTTCCACAAACTTATTTGCAACAACACATTTTTATAACTTATATTAAAATCTACTAGACCGGTGCTAAATATAATACTGTTCAAAACCTGCATACTCTTGATAAATTTGAAGTCGACTATATGAATGTAAAAATACTTACTTTCAGATCTGCATCATTGAGAATGGGGACGAGTTCAATGAAATACCTCCAATATTTTCTTGGAGTTGGTGTATTTATGCAGGAGAGCTTGCTCCCTCTTCTTTATATATTCTTTGTCACTCACTAGATTGTGAACTTAAGGATGCAGAGCAAAAGAAGAGTTGAAGACCAAGACGAGAAAAAATACATGAAAATGGAGAAGACGGCATGACAAGCCAGCATTGTTAATTTCTAACGAAGTTATAGCTCCAATAGATGGAAAAAGAGATGCATGGGTTTTGCAGGTTGGATTTTTGGACTTTTTCTACTTATTAGATTTCGATTATATGAGAATCACTTTTTTCAACGGTACATTCTTAAAAAAATAGTCATTTACAAATTTTTCCGTAATAAGAGAGAGAGAGAGAGACTTCTTAATAATAAACAAGCGCTGAGTAAGCCCCTGTTTGAGGTGCATTATTCAGACAATAAAATGAGAAATACAACCGTTTTAGCTGCAATGTTTGACTTTTTATTCCATACCAATTCAAATTTTTTGAAACTATCGGTCAAATATTTTATTTTTCTTTGCTATTAATGCGCCTCAAACGGACACTAAATATATATATCTTTAATTTCCACTATGTGCCTATGCATTTTGATCAAGATCAAACAAATCTGAAAATTTTTTCTCTAGTTGCTGCCACTGCCGTCTTTCTTCTCTTCGGCGTAAATTATTNTTTGTATGCGTGTCTTGAATTCTTATTAATTTGCAGCCGCCTCTTCTTGTTTTATCTCCAAGAATCCCTCCTAATTTGAGCCCCGTGCGTGTATATATTTGCCCAAATTATTTTACATTATAAATTTTCTCTTATTTTCAATCACACAATCTTCCATAAAATAATATTACACATAAATCGATTTTTTTATTTCCTTTTTCAATCACACATTTTTCTAAAAATCACTATTTCAAATATTATAATACCAAATAATGAGAGCCAAATGGGAATATATTTTCTGTATAATCAGTTACTTGTAAATGATATAAATATGATATGCAATATATGGCTAAGGTATCTTGCCAAGCCAAACTTTCCTCCATCTTTTTAACTTCTTTCATATATATTATCAGCCGCCCTTTTTTAGTGTAAATAGAATCCAAGTGGTACTTGAATTTTTAATCTAATTGCAAGTCCATGAGCTCCAATTAACTTCCTTCAATCAGTGTTCTAAAATGAGCGTTTAGGCGACGACTTGGGAGCATGCGTTGCGGAAATGCTAAACCAAGTGGCTTGACGCCTTATTTAGCAGTCAATGACAATCGTTGATGGCTAATGTTTGTATAGGTACGCATTATTATTATTTTTAATTTTTTTTACAATTTTTTTAAAGTTAAAACTTAAACTTTGATTTACATTTGGAACTTATCTTTTTATTGGAAACTTTTGAAAAAATGTATAAAGTTTCTATAAATTTGTTTTAGATGTTTAATATGCATTATTTTTAATTATTAAATGATTTTTCGATTGATTAAAAATTAAAATAATATTAAAAAAAGTTTTTTTAAGTTTTTTACGCATATGTCTCACTTAAGCTCGTCTAGTCCATAACTTGACCTCCACGCATTACGCCTTTTAGAACATTGTCTTCAATTGTTTATTAATTTCCCATGATTTTCTTGCCATATTAAATTGTAGTTTGTGACAATGACCAATAATATTTCAAAATGTGCATTATAGTCCTCAAGTGCAAGTCTGTGTGCAACCCATGTCCCTTTTAATTTCAATTCAAGTCTTTCAATTCCTATAATGTAGATTTGATCTTCAAACTTTCCATTCAATGGCCAATTAATTATTCTTTCTTTTCCAATAGTTTTGAAATGGGTACAATGCTGAAATAAACAAAAATTAACCCAAATTAAGTAAAATTCAATAATTTGACGGCTAAAAAACTTAGTAATATGGTCCAAATAAGTGCACAAAATGTACTTATCGAAAATAAATGAGCCGAATTGAATATTATATATATTTTTTAAAAAAAAAAATCATTCAAATTTTGCATATTTATTTATTTAATTTTTTGGCTCGTACATATGCTCGAGATGCTCTGGTCAACATTTTACATGGCTTTCACAAGTCAAGCCGTCCAGAGCGGACTTGCTCACTTAAATTATATTCGAAAATCTCCTATTTTTCCCATATTTATTACATAAAAATAAAAAAGATTTGGAAAGAAAAAGTTACTTATTGAAGATTTATAATTTAATACATGTGTTAAATTTATTAATTAGTGAATGACTTGATTCTTGCGTGATAAACACGATTATGATTTGAACCTACCAAAATTTGGAATAATTTGGCCTTCAAACGTGCTATCCATATAGATTAAAGCATTATTTCTAGCCTACCCTCCTACCTTTCCCCTTGTCAATGGTTTCTTAACTTGATTTGATAAAAGCTGATGAAATGTGTTATTAAAAAGTTGATAAAAGTTACATGTATCATGAAATGAGTAGTTAAAATTAATTATTAATTTTGATTTAAATTTTTATCAATTTTTTTTTTTTGAGCTAGTACCAAAAATTAAATTTTCTTTATAGTCGAACCTTGTTTAAGGGCTACAATAGTGTGGGGATAATGGATTGAGTTGTCAACATGAAAGCATAATAATTCTACAAGTAATAACTCAAGGAAGTTTTCTTCTTTATTTTGTGGTTCGAAGGGAAAGGGGTGGTTTGGTGCACATTTGAAAACGCGTCAGTGTAAAGATCGAAAATATATTTACATTGTCTTTATGACCTTGATTTTTTATTTTTATTTTTAAAATTTTTCCTCCTAAAACTGCCTATAGTTTGGTGATGAGTTGATATTGTTCATTTTTGCTTTATGAAAATATTTCTTATAAACCATTCTAGACAATAAAGAAATTAAGCATGGAATAATATTAGGATACGATATTTATAAAGTAGTTGAGAGAATGATAGAACTTTAGACTATATTTTTATTTAACCCCTACCTCGGATATGACTTAAATTTAGGTCAATTGCCTAGTAGAGTTTCGTTCTTACCACTTGAGCTAGGCTTCGATCACAACTTAAGACAATTTATTGTAGGATGTTCACAACTTGATCGACCTGTCATTTGTTCAACGCCTTGTATATTTTTTTTAGAAGTGGAAAGATTGACGAGGAATCCTAATAAACAAAAGGGATGTTCGGTAATCAATAATACGACCACCAGCAAAATAGATTTTGACTTATTTTCCGCAAAATTGGTTGACGATGGAATTCAGATAAAAATGTTATTTCCTTTGTGTATGAACTTTGGCGCAATTGTAAACTTCTCATGAAAATCTTATAAAGAAAATGTTGTCGGTGGTGTATCTGCACGACAAATCCCCACGACTTTTAGTTTCTTTATTATTGTTGGGAACCAAATCGATCTAGGTTGGTTTCCGGCCACCAAAAGAGGCTACACATTAGCATTTTATGATCAACCCATTCTATATAACTCTTTGTCGCAACGGACGAGTAATCCTCAAAATGTAGACTACTTGGATCCATGAAGTTGTCACCCGGAATTTTTTTTTTTCGAAGAATCAATTATGATTCATCCCTGGACCTTGATCATAGCCAAGTGCATTTATTACCTTTTTAATGAATTAATTAGGAAGCTTTCAAATTATTGATTTAAATGTTTCACATTTTAAGATGACCAAATAATTAGAGTAAATAATTAACATAATATCGTATCATCAATTTGTATATCAATCTGTAAATGATTATGTACATGTAGCATTACTCAAATAATTATACGAATTATCCCAGGTTTTAAGCAATAACAGACGGGATTGAACTCGACAATTACTATATAATAATTAAAATTTTGATTTTGATTAATATTGTCCGTTACTATCCATGCCAAAAAACCAACCACAAATGAAGTTTATAGTATGAATGTTTTAAAGGAAAGGTGAATGTTCACAATTTTCTTATTTAGTAAATTAAGATTCTTCCCTGATTATATATAGTCAAGAATCAGTGCATGTATTACTGCAATAATCGCTTAATTAAGGTGGATTTTAGCAATAAATGCAAGTAATTCACCTATTTAAAGAGTCCCAAGTTGAACACAAAATAAATTATAAAAATTACTTGAATTTTTTTGGTAAAAAATTCTCTTATTTCTTCAGTTTAGATAAGCTATACTCAGCAGATCTGAACAGATTATTCTAAATCAAAGAAATTTTGATTAGCATAGGATTTTCTCACTAATCCATGGATTTTATTGTGTTCTGTTTGAATAATTCGTAATCTCTTCTCGTAAACTCGTTCTTTTTCTTATGAAAATACAGTAAAGTGCTTAAACTTTAAATGGATAGATGCTTTTTTTTCTATACAAAAATTAGTGCTTAATTATTAAGCACTATATAATAAAGTATCAATCCAGAGGGGCTTTTTACAGTGACAAAAGCAAAATGTTATCTGCAAAGTTTTCATACATTCTTGCACAGTTCATTCTTTTTGTGTTGTTCCAAGAACCAGCTTTAGCCATAAAAAAGGTGCACATAGTCTAAATTTTTTCCATCATGCATAATTGCTTTTTCCTTCTCATTACTTATAATTGAATTTTCTTGACAGTCTTATATTGTTTACTTGGGAGGACATTCACATGGTTCAGAAGTAACTTCTGCTGATCTTCACCGGGTCAATGAATTCCATCATGAGTTTCTTGGCTCATTCTTAGGAAGGTATGGATTATTAGAACGTTTTTGTCAAGAAATCTGCTTATTTTGTAGTATGCATAAAACACTTATTTTCTTTTGTTTGGTGAATTTATTTTCTTATAGTAAAGAGAAGGCGAAAGACTCGATAATTTATTCGTACAAGAGACATATCAATGGTTTTGCTGCTGTTCTTGAAGAGGAAGATGCATCAGAAATAGCAAGTATGACAATACATGTTTTTTTATATTTATTCCTATGTTTCCAATGTCCTAGGGTTATAGCATGTCTGGTAATAAAGAAAAAAATGTTAAAATCTCGTTCATCGTAATGTCCAATACAGCATGTTTATTTTGTACTAAAACATGTTTTTTGTCATTGAAGAGCATCCAGATGTAGTATCTGTTTTCTTGGATCAAGGAAGAAATTTACACACAACACATTCATGGGAATTTCTTATGTTGGAAAGAAATGGTATTATTCCCGCCTCGTCATTATGGGTAAAGTCGGGGTTTGGTGAAGATGCGATCATTGCAAATCTTGATACTGGTAAGATTAAGTTTCCACCTTTTCACACTTTTATTTGAATCTCATAACTGAACCTGCATTTTAAATTTTAAAGATGAACATGAACCAATAATTTTTCATTGCTTTATTAGGCGTATGGCCTGAGTCAGAAAGCTTTAATGGCAAAGGATTCGGCCGCATTCCTACGAAGTGGAAAGGAATCTGTCAACTTGATGGCAATGCTGGAGCCCCTTGCAATAGGTACTTTCTTTTGTTTCTCCTTTCTTTAACAGCGACATTAATAATACGATGATTTTGTCAAATATAACATAAGGATGATCTATGTAATAACATTAAAATATCCATATTGCTTGTTTTATGAATCTTTCTCGATTAGCATGCATTTCATTGCTATGAAGAGTAATATGTATCTGAGTGAGGAAGGAACATGGGAATGGCCCGGGAGCCACGAGAGCACTTTCTTGGCAGTAAGTTGTTCTTTGAGTACATGGTACCTATGCTAGGTTCTCTTAGTCAGTAAAACTTTCGTGGAAGTACACACTACACACCAATGAGTTCACCCCAATAATAGAATATCATGAATCACTTACGGCTTATTTAGTAAGGTGAGCGGGATGTGACTTGACAGTATTAGGAAGAAAATGAAACTAAATTTCTGTCTACTGTCTGGTGTGGTCGATGCTGCTAGCAATATGCAGTAGGTATCATCTTATATTCTGAACCTTTGACAAGCTAAAAAAATCCAATTATAGTGACAATACAGCATGGACGTACCTTGCCTTCGGAAAAGCAACCTCTATTCACTAAAGTGCTGGGATGCTTTTGAATCCCATAAATTGAAGTGCTTTCATATTGAAGTTGTCAAAAAGTACCAATTGCACCTTTTTTTAACAGTAGAAAGCAGATAAGATTATTATCAGAAGCTTTTTGTTGAATCATTATTTCATTTTTTTTCGACTTTCGTTCTTTTAGTACTGATTATTGATATTTGAGTGGGTGGGTGGTGAGAATAATTCAAAAATTCCTTCCGTTATGTCATGGAAATTATTGTAGGAAACTGATTGGAGCTAGGTACTTCAATAAAGGTTATGCTGCCTATGGAGGTGACGTTAATTCTACCAAGAAAACTGCACGTGACTACGATGGACATGGCACTCACACACTATCCACTGCTGCTGGAAACTTCGTCCAGGGAGCAAATATATTCGGTGTGGGAAATGGAACAGCAAAAGGCGGTTCACCAAAAGCTCGAGCAGCTGCTTACAAAGTATGCTGGACTCCAATCAATGGCTCAGAATGCTTTGATTCTGATATAATGAAAGGCTTTGATATGGCAATGCACGATGGGGTTAACGTGCTTTCAGTCTCTCTCGGTGGAGATGCTGTGGATTACTTCGAAGATGGCATAGCCATTGCGTCATTTCATGCTGTAAAGAAGGGAATAGTAGTCGTAGCCTCTGCTGGAAATTCCGGTCCGACCCCTGGATCTGTGTCAAATATTGCACCATGGATTCTAACTGTTGGAGCAAGCACCATTGATCGCGAGTTCCAAACTAACGTTAAGCTGCATAATGGAATGATCCTAGAGGTTCAGTCTTCTGTTTTATAGTCGATTTGATTTGCCGTGTATAAATTTTTTCATTCTTGGCCTGTTTTAATGTTTACATATCAAATCAGGGGACAAGCGTTTCCAAATCATTGCCGGAAAATAAATATTATCCAATTATTAGTGCTGATAAAGCTAAAGCTGCAAATGCATCTGCAATCGACGCGTAAGAACACTGTCCAGTTCCATCTTATCGAACACGTGGTAAGCATAATTCTTTGAAGTACTTATAAATTGTTTCTCATTCGATGATTTTAAACAGGATACTCTGCCAGGAAGGAACATTAGACCCCAAGAAGGTGAAGGGTAAGATACTGGTCTGTCTTCGGGGGGGAAATGCACGAGTCGACAAAGGCGAACAAGCTTTACTAGCTGGTGCTGTAGGGATGATTCTTTGTAACGACGAGGCAAGTGGTAATGAACTTATGGCTGATCCTCATGTTCTTCCAGCTACACAAATCAATTATACGGATGGCATTGCTGTCTTTGCCTATGTCAACTCGACCAAGTACCTCTCATCTCTCTATATCTACATCTATCTCTATATTTTCATTTAAACAAGTCTTTCTTAGTCTCATAAATTGATACTTGCAGGCATCCACAAGGGCTAATTACAGCTCCAAAGGTGGTATTGAACAAAAAGCCTGCTCCATTTATGGCCTCATTCTCTTCCAGAGGGCCTAATGTGGTTACTCCAGAAATTCTTAAGGTCAGGAACTCACTATTTTTTCTCGTTTTCGCAAGATTTTTTAAACTAAACTAAAGTTTATGGTGTATCCAGCCGGATATTACTGCACCAGGTGTGAATATCATTGCTGCATACTCCGAAGGAGTAAGCCCTACAGGAGAAGAACTTGATAAACGCAGAACTCCCTTTAGTACAGAATCTGGGACCTCAATGTCGTGCCCTCATGTTGCCGGGGTTGTAGGCTTACTTAAGTCACTCCACCCCGATTGGAGTCCAGCAGCAATAAAATCTGCAATTATGACGACCGGTGAAGGCCTAAATCCCCGAACTTTGTTCTAAAAAAATTAATTTTTGTTCAACTTTCACTGATGAGATGTTTCATGATAATGCTCTAAACACAGCAAGAACACGAGACAACACGAGGCATCCAATGCTCGATGCAACTTATGAGAAAGCTACGCCGTTTGGATATGGTTCTGGACACATTCGACCAAACCGTGCCATGGATCCTGGATTGGTTTACGACTTGAATGTGAATGATTATCTAGATTTCCTGTGTGGATGTGGTTATAACGAGACAATGATTCGTACCTTCTCAGACGAGCCTTATGAATGTCCAACATACTACGAAATCAAAAACTTCAATATCCCTTCTATAACAATCCCGAGTTTTGAGGGAACACAAACAGTGACAAGAAAACTGAAAAATGTTGGCAAACCAGGGACCTATACTGCTCGAATTCGACAACCACCAGGATATTTGGTTTCTTTAGAACCAAAATCTCTCAAGTTTAAAAAAATTGGTGAAGAAAAAACTTTTAAGCTGATTATAGAAGAAAAAGAAAGATCTTCAACAGATTATGTATTTGGAGAGTTGTTATGGTCTGATGGAAAGCATTATGTGAGGAGTCCAATAGCAGTTTCTTCTGGAGGTTCATAAAAGGACATCAGCATCAAGAATTACATTGATTCAATGATTCTTTATTGGGTGAGAAGAATCTTCATAGATGGAAAATTATGTTAATTGATCTGGCATAAGTGCTTAATTGTTAGAAGCATTTGCTTTTCACAAGAACTATGTTTTTACTATTATTCACGAGTGATTGCATACTAACGAATGACAAACTAAGTTTTATTTTCAATCATTCGAATTAACCAAAACTCAAGTCGCGTGAGCTAAGTAGATAGTAGGTCCCTCTTGTGATTGAAATATTTCATTCATCCATCGTTACGTATGACATGACACACATGATGAAACGAGAAAGATAGATGAGATAGTTCAATATGATTATAAAAAAATTGTGGGTTAGTTTTGGATTATTTAACAACGATAAGATAAAGTTCTATTTTCAATCATTTGATTTAACCAAAACTCGAGTCTTGCAGGTCCCTCTTGTGATTGAAATTTTTTTATTCATCCATTGTTAGGTATGACACGACACCAATGAAATGATAAAACGAGAAAGGATAGATGAGATTGTTAATATGATTATATAATTTTTATGGTTAGTCCTAGATAATTTAACCCCAGCTCAAGTTGGATCTCATGCCAAGTTAAGTTGACAATATACCCCGTCGTGCACTTCTCATGAATGAAAATTTTGATTCGTTGGACTCCAATCCCCTTTAAACCAATCATAACTCCATTACTATCATCTTCGACATTCGTACCTTGTTCGAGTTGCAATTTTTGTGTGAAATTTTCCACTTTTCCTTGTTCCAGACGTTTTAATTGGAGAAAGCATACCTTTTTAAGTGTATCATCGGCAATGCTGGTAATTTTATAATTCTTTGAATTTGATCATATATTATGTTGTAAATTTTCTGTGAACAAGGAATTATCACAACTTCTTCAGATGACTACAATTGTTGTTTCAATCAGCACTGGTTCCACCATTCATAATTTAAAGAAAAAATGTTAAAGAAGTTGTGATAATGTTACTGAGGTGGATGTGGGTTTTTCTTTGGATGTTGCATGCATTTCAGCTCATCTTTCATTGTCTCTGTGAACCGCCAGTTCTGCTTTTGGAACAATTAGAAGGTTTTTTAGAAGAAGGAAAAAACTGGTTGTCCCAAGATTAAATCCCGGGTCAAACCCGACCCCCATTGTTCTGCTTTTGGAACAATTAGAAGGTTTTTTAGAAGAAGGAAAAAACTGGTTGTCCCAAGATTAAATCCCGGGTCAGGTTTGACCCGGGATTAATGGGGGTCGGGTTTGACCCGGGATTTATTCCCGGGACAAGTAGAACGGCTCCTGGAAGAAATACAGGGTTCTACCACTGACAGCAACATGCTTGGTCCCGCTTATGGGGTGTAGTTGCTCTGAATGGAAACCTCTGTAAATGGCGACAATAACTCATAACTGTCCTAAGGTAGGGAAAATTGAGGAGACGTGAACAGTTAGATATTTAATATTCACCTATTCGCATCTCTTTTCCAGTTTCCATTAACAAAAAAATATTTGCAGGCATTTATAAAAACGGCTGCAAAAATTATACAAAAACTTGCAGTGTAATGGAATCCAAGTTGGTTATTGTCCAATCCCAGACTCGTCGTCTGGTGGCAGCAATGGTTCTTCTCGAGGTGGAGATAGCTGCAGTGGATATTTTTTAGCAAGAATTGATGAACATACATTTCATATTCATTCTACAAACTCAGTATTGTAACATTATGCATGTAATGTCATTCAATCTTTCTGCATTTCCCATCCATTTTACTGTACGTCAGACGATAGATTAAGATATCTTCATCACTGCTTGTACAAGGAAATGTCAGTTTGAGTAAAATGCATACATTATGCCATGTTGGGTGCACCGGGAAATGACATTGTACGCTTGCATTTGAGCCTCTCTCATTTTTTTGTTGCTGAAATCTACTTTTCGAAAAATGAACGGTTGATAAGCAGTAGTATTTGTGGAGAAGAAAACGAATTCACGAATCATTACCGATTGCTTAGTCTAGTCTTAAGTTTCAAAATAATGAAAAACAATATTTGGAAAACAAAGTGTGTGGCAAAAGTCCAATCATATTTCAAGGAAGAACATAACAGAAAATTGGCATCTTTTATGGCTTTTGCAAAGATACTTAATGGGATTTTGCAATTTAGAATGAAAGAAGCCTAAAAATAGGATGCCAAATCAAACCCCATATGGATATATATTGTCTATGCTACACATAATACTATACCCACAGAATTAGAGAGATAAAAGGAGAGGCAAAGAGAGGGTCCTAAATCTGCTCGGTTAAAGGCATGAGTGGCTGTCCATTTGTATGCAACTTCTAATTTACTTTAAATCACTTATTGTGTGACCCAAATTCCAGAAAAGTTGACAGAGCAGCAACAGGTAATTTGTTTTGGGTCGAATTGTTTGTTTGAGCTCATACAGATCGAATTGTTCATTTAAAGTTGTTTAGATTTTTGGTGTCTGTTCAGCAATGGAAAGGGGAAACAAGAAAAGAGCTAGAGAAGAAGTAGAAGACGAGGAAAAGAAAGAAACACATCATGAGAAGAAACCCGAATTCGATGAGTTTGATTATGATAAAAAGGAGAAGGGCTATGAATATTTTGATGAGAACGGAGTTTTTTATTTCCCTTGGCTCAACGAGGGTGTGAAAATCTTTAAAGGGGATGAAAATTTTGAATTGGAAGCTGCATTTGCACCTTCTTGTTCATATCTTGATGAATTTCCCTCCACTTCAACACCAGATTTTGATCAATTTTGTGTTCAGAATTTGTCAGATCAAAAATTTGTTGATGAGAATAAGTTTGATGATGATTTATGGCAATTCAAAGTTGATGATCTTGATCCAGTGGATTGCACTTGGAGCTCTGTGATTGATCGGCCTCTTGATGTTGGGTTGAACAAAGTTTAGAGATTCATCTTTGAATTGCATTATATCTAATTACAAGAATCCATGTATTCATGTTGCTTAATTTTTGTATTTTCTATTGATTTAGTGTCCTCGTAGTTTGAAATTTTCTTTGTACAGATTGATTTTGAATATCTTTGCATAAGTTATTTGTTTGAGGCATGTGAAAACCGACTTAAACATGAGGTCAAGACCATGTATTTTGGCAAGGCTCAAAATTTTAAGAACTCATAAATTTTTACCTTTTTTTTTCGTTATACTAATGAATAATTTTATTTAATAAAGCTCGAAATAAAAGTCATTGGAACTCATTTGAAGACTTTTAATCTTCTCCTTTTTTTTCGTTTTTTTTTCTTGGAATTATAACAAACTTTTAAATTATTATTAGTGCTTTCCATCACAGTAAAATATAAAAAAAATTCAGAAGAAAATAATGGTTTTCAACTAATGTAAAAATAAAATAAGTGAGAAAATAAATATTTTTTGCTGCTATGAATTGCATTTAGAAAAAATATGAAATCATTGGAAGGGTTCATTGGTACGTGAGGGACCACTATCCATAGATAGTTTCACGCAAATCGAAGTTATCATTAGGCAAGTCACGTGCGAAAAAACTCGAATAGGCTTAGAAAGACTGTTCAATAAATATTTGAGAGTATTGGGTTATAACTCTTATCAAATGGGGAAATAGAAGCAGCGTTATTCATCTTGTTTATCTTTAATTTATGCCTCTCGATTCTATTTGACATTGTCTCTTATGTTCATTTTTCATATCTTGCTACACTTAATGTAAGTTATTCGTATTGGTCAAGATTAATTGTTATTTTCTCGTGTAGATGAAATGAAGTAAAAATTGTGAATCGACTCCCCTCTCCCAAATCAAGAGGCGGTTGGATTGATATCAACAAGAAGACACATTCTAAAACTTCGAACCCTTTGAATAGATCATCGATTACATTGCAAGCTTGCCCATTAACTATTTTTACAAGAAGTGACTATCATAATGATCGCAATAAAAAATTAATTAGCTTATATTTAGTTTATGTTTATAAACCCTCAACCTGTTCGTTCATGAAACGTTTTTATCTATGTTTAAATGATTTACCAAAAGCAATATATGCTAAAGTAAATCGATAAATGAAGATGTAAGTCAAAGAAGGCCAAGAAAAGGTAAAAGAATCTTGCCCTGTAGCCCCCATTATTTCCGCGTTTAACGGCCCTTATCATCACCAGTAATTTTTGCACACTCATAAAATGATTTTGTATAAATTTTCATTTGATTAACCTTTAATAATTTTTCCCAAAGTTTGATTACAAGTTTACGGAGATCAAAACACGCACTGTGACAGCAAAAGCGTGTAACCCTTCTTCTCTGTCCTTTCTCAAACCTTCTAAATCAGATTTTTGCTCTCTCTCTTCTTGATTATTCCTTTTACAAGATTTCTTGGACTCAAAGTTCTGCCCACTTTTTCTAAGCTGTTTATTTTGCTGTAAATATTAGAAAGATTCTTCCTACAGATATACACTCCATTTTAAGACCTCATATCATTCACGTAATTTAATGGGTTTCTATTTAGTTTACATTCCTAGAATCGAATCTTGGATTAAAGCTTGATTTTGATCAATTTGTTTCATTTTTTTTCTGGGTATCTTCAATTTCATGTTGCAGATGTATCTGTATGTTTAATTTTTGACCTTGAAGATTGAAAGATGAAGATGAAGCTGAGAAAATCAGTTCTTTTCTTGCTGATGATTGCGGTTCTTGCTTCTATTGTTCTTTACACTGATAATCTTGGAACCTATTACACTTCACCTTCTTGTAATCTCCCTTTTCATCTTCTTTTTCTTCTCGATTTTCCTTTTAATTATGTTAAGTGATCCGTTTGGTTTCTGTTTTTCTTGCAGCTAGGAATGAATTTCTTGAAGAAGTTTCATCCTTTGTAAGTTCTGATTTTTTCCCTTGTTTGGATGGTTAAAGATTTTATTTTTTTCTGTTCTTGAATTATTGGATTTTCTATTGCAGACATTTGGTGGTGAAATCAGTCATTTAAATATACTACCTCAGGTTTGTATTCTTGATTTTCCTTTTCTTTTTATTTTCTGGGAATTTTTTGTTTAATGGAAATTTCAGATCTTTACTCTTCTGATTTGTTGTAATTTCTGTGCATTTTCGTAGGAGTCATCTGCAATACTGAAAGAACCATTGGGGGATATTTATTCTGATAATTCAATTCAATCTGTTTTAAATTATTCTGATGATTCGATCCGGGATAATTCGCGAATCACAAGACAACTCACTGAAGGTTCCCATTTAAACCATTGTCTTGGAATTGAATTAAGTCGATTTTTTTGTCATATTTCATTCAATTTTTAAAATGCCATCTAATAATGTCATCGGCATTTGCTAGAATCATTGAGCACTAGTGATGGCAACAAGCAAGCTGTGGACAGGAATCCGATACAACTGGTGACTGATACAGTGCATGAAGCTCGTACTGATAGGGGAAGTTCGAAGAAAAATGAATTAGTTGGGGGAAAGGGAAGTGATGGAGCAAAAATTGATCCCGAGAAAGAAAATAATTCACAAAATTCTGAGCACATATTGGGCAATTCCTCTGGAGGAAAGGTTTAATTATATCTAGTTATTTTTTTCTCTGATTTTTTCTGCTGTCATATATTAGCCCATTGTTCCAAATTCATATGTCCTTCATTTTAAGATCTGGGACTTATATTTAGCCCTTGTTTGATACACATTATTTCCAAAATTCATTTTTCTTTCTTTTCTTTTCAACCACACATTTTTCAATAAAATAATATTACACGCAAGTTCAATTTTTTTTAATTTTTTAACTACACATTCTCTATTAATCCACTGTTCTAAAATTCATTCTTCAGAAATAATTTGTATCAAACAAGTTCTTAGTTTCTTCTTAAGGTATAAACTTTCACTTATGTTTTGTGTAGAAAGGGAGAGAAAAAATGAGGACAGAGGGGGCGGTTGTTCGAGGCTGGGTTTTAACCCATTATTTAGTTATACCATTATAAACTCTGGTATTGAAAACTCTCAGAGGAACCACAACTAAACCTTGTTCCCTGTAAACTTGGGGTTGTCTTCATTGATTATTTAAAGTGGGTTTGTTAATTCTTATGTCTGTATTTTACAATAAATTAATAATTGAAACCATGGTTGGTATATAGTAGTAGTTTTTGTTATAGCCTTTTTTTTGTAGGTTGGCTTCTTAGATTTCTGCTCTTATAGTTTGTTTTTATTTAGGAGATGTGAAGTAGACTTTGACTAGCATCTGAAGTTACGTTTTTTCTCTTTCTTTTATGGGGTTTTTGTTAGGAAATAAAACATGTGCAACATTCTTCCCGAAGGTCTACCAAAGATAGTAGAAGAGAACAAGGGAAGACTACGACTGAAAAAGAGAATGAACCAACCGTTTTGCTGGATGCACGTGTTCGTCATCTTAAGGATCAGCTCATTAGAGCAAAGGTTTATCTTTCCCTCGCTGCCACTCGAAACAATCCCCATTTTATAAGAGAGCTCCGTTTGCGTATGAAGGAAGTCCTACGAGCAATTGGGGATGCCAACAAGGATTCCGAGCTACCAAAAAAGTAAGTCTTATTGAGGTTCATTATTCTTTTCCTTTCGTTTTTTTGGAGTTTCATGAAATGATGTAAACCACGTCTTCTTTCTTTTGTTATTGTAAATTAACACTTGTCGTGCTCTAATTACAGTGCCAACGAGAAGTTAAAAGCAATGGAGCAAACTTTGGCGAAAGGGAAGCAAATACTAGATGATTGTGCTGCTGTGGTGAAGAAGCTACGTGCAATGCTTCATTCGTCCGAAGAGCAACTCCAAGCTCACAAGAAGCAGACCTTGTTTTTGACGCATTTAACTGCCAAAACAGTTCCTAAAGGACTTCACTGTCTTCCTTTGCGCCTATCAACAGAGTTTTTCATGTTGAATTCTTCTCGACGACATTTTCCGAATGCAGAAAAATTAGTAGATCCCAAGCTATACCATTATGCCCTATTTTCAGATAATATATTGGCAGCAGCAGTTGTCGTAAACTCAACAATAACTCATGCAAAGGTAAAAGGACTACTTAATTTTGAAAATTTCACTTTTTAAGTTTTCAGTTGACTCATTTGAAGGTTGAAGAAACATATAGATCTTGTTTTGATTCTGTTCCACTTCAAGTTTAATGTTTCCAAAATTTGACGTTAATTTCTTGCATGATCCTGAGCAGGATCCTTCAAACCATGTGTTCCACATCGTCACTGACAGGCTCAACTACGCTGCAATGAAGATGTGGTTTTTGGCAAATCCACCAGGCAAAGCTACAATACAGGTTCAGAATGTTGAGGAATTTAGATGGTTGAATTCGAGTTACAGTCCAGTTCTTAAACAGTTGGGTTCTTCGTCCATGATTGATTATTACTTCAAGAGTCGTCGTGTTGAATCCGATCCGAACTTGAAATTCAGAAATCCCAAGTACCTCTCTATCATGAATCATCTCCGTTTTTACCTCCCAGAGATCTTCCCGAAGCTCAACAAGGTATTGTTCTTAGATGATGATATCGTTGTCCAAAAGGATCTCACGGCTCTTTGGTCACTTGATCTAAAGGGGAAGGTGATTGGGGTGGTTGAGACGTGTAGAGAAAGCTTTCATCGCTTTGACCGTTACCTTAACTTTTCAAATCCTCTTATTTCGAGAACTTTTGATCCTCATGCTTGTGGTTGGGCATTTGGAATGAATATCTTTGATCTGAAGGAGTGGAGGAAGCAGAATATCACGGACGTGTACCACAGATGGCAAAATCTGGTGAGAGAAATGTATTTGTTTCGTGTGTAAACATTACTATGATGTTTTTGTGTTTCTGAGCACTAATTTTATCGATTTTTTGTCGTCAGAATCACGACAGACTTTTATGGAAATTGGGAACTCTGCCACCTGGTTTGATAACCTTTTGGAATCATACTTTCGCTCTTGATAAATCTTGGCACATCTTGGGGCTTGGTTATAATCCAAATGTGCCTCACAAGGAAATCGAGCGGGCAGCTGTCATACATTACAATGGCAACTTGAAACCATGGCTCGAGATCAGCATATCAAAATTTCGGAACTATTGGGCAAAATATGTCGACTACAATCACCTATTTTTGCGAGAGTGCAACATCAATCCATAAATGCACTACAATTTCTCCTGCAAGGACATCTTTCCGATGACAGTGCCAGTTTAGTTCGCAGGTCCGTGCACTCTCGACTATGTTTGATCTCATCGATCTTTAACCATGCAATGCTGCTAGTTGTTACGTGATTCTTTATATTTTATGCATAGTTTTGCTTCGTGTTAACTTCTTTAATTTCATTTTCGAATCACTCACATTGTACTCATTGGTCCCGTATAACTAAATAATTAGATGAGTGTCGGAGGCTGTGTATTTGTTGTCTTTGTTCATCTCCAACTCGATGGAAACATGATGTTTGGCTGTGCTTAAAAGTTACTCATTTAGAAATTAAACGTTTTATCGAATTCAACACACAGGATTTTACCTCGGGTTTTCGTAAATTTAGTTGATGAATTTAAGATTAGCAAATGCATAAGAAAAAGATAAAATCAAGAACTATGAAGAAAATCTCAGACAAAAAAAGGTTCCTAAAACTATGATGATTTAATATTTGACACTACGAAAATCAACAACTATGAAGAAAGACTCATAACCCGACGTTCAAACTCTTTGCGACCTGCTCAGGCCGCCGTTAACTCGATGAAATCTCATTATCTGCTTCATGTCGAACACCATTATACAAAAATACATCAGTATGAATTTCATGAAATCCATAGATTTGTTGGGACCAAATTTTTACCAAGAATCTCTAATCATACGTTCTATGAAAAGTTACCAATGTCGGATTTTGTTTTACCCATGTCTGGGCATCGAAAGTCCAGATGCCATAAACAACTTGGCAAAGTGAAAGGAACGTATTCCCGCTTGCTTGTTCTTTGAGAAATCAATGTCTTGGCGCTTGAGCAATGCGATAGTCCTAGTTTTGGGAATCTTTATCGACATCAAATTCACGGAAATTAAACTTCCATGAGATCGCTTTTTCATCAAATAATGTGAGGTCGAGTTGAATTAGTTTCATAGCATCTACATTTTCTTCATGATAAAGTAGTTTGGTGAAGGAGAAAGAGAAGAATAATGGTTAGGATGATGGTGAACTACTCCAGAGAATTCGGTATCCATCGATGCGTACGGAAATCGACGAAGACCTTGATATAAACGGCTATGTCATGTCGTGGAAGAATTGATTAGAAAATAAGAGAATTTCTATACCAATGAAGTAATTGTTGGTGAATATTTTAGTTTTGTTAGTTGGAAGAAGAAACACTGCAAGCTTATGTTTAGGCGTTTTTCAGATTTTACAGTGGGAGAAGGATTGCTAATTCCAACCCAATTTACACAAGGATTTGACTTATTAATTGTATTTGGTGAATTTTAGAAATGTCATTGTTTTAACTATTAATGTGAAATTCCAAATTCGAAAATTCGAAAAAAAAAAAACCATACATTTTTTTACTCTTAATTTTTTTAAAAAAAGAAATTTGAAAAGTAGTTTTTGTTTTGCTATTAAATTAACTGATTTGATTATTTATGCTCCTGTCTAGGAGCTCTAAAGTTAGCCCCCGTTTGACGGACATTATCTGAAAACTCTTTTTTTTTTTTTTTACATACTCATTTTTAACTACGTATTCAGACAATAAAAGATTATGTACATAAATTTAAAATTTTTCCCTATTTTTCCAAAAATTCACTATTCAAAAATTTATTTTTACCATGTAACGGCCATCAAATAAGGTCTTAATAATTGCGGTTGGGTTCACTTTTTTTTTAAATAGAAATAATTTATACAACTCTATCAAAATTTGATAGATTTCTTTTATCAGTAAAATAATTTATTTTAAAACCTACTTATTTACTTGTAAGTAAACTTTTATTTTTAGCCAAAAATTAAAGAAGAAAGAAAATACAAGTTGAGTTCTCCAACCTTCACATAGGGTAGTTATAGATCATTAACATTCAAAAGTAAGGTTATGCATATCGAGCATACTTATGTGAATTTCACTATGTACGCTAAAATCACACACGAATGTAAGTTGATTTGGAGATGAAAGTTAAGTGCTTCCGCATTTTTTATTTTCCATTCAACTTCAAATCATGTGAAAGTCGAGTCCAACTTTATAATTCCCATTAGGGATGGCAAATTAACTTGCCTTGTCCCGTGTTTACCCCGTCTAAATGAGGCTGGAAATCCACATCTCGATCCCACCTCGACTTCCGAAATTTCAAGGCATCCTAGCCCTGCCCCTAACTCGTTAGTCCGTTTCAATTCATAAATGAGTTAAAGACCTATAATATCACTTTTGAAGTTTGAAAATCTATATCCACACCACGTAAGTTGGAGGCCATTTTTTATTTTCTTCCACATGAATATGTTGATCTCGAATTTGCATCATAGCACGTATGCATAAATTCAAACGTTGCTTCTTGTAGCACTGAAGTTCTTAATTTTACGTATGGAGTTTTCTCGAAAATGAAAAATCTTCAAAAGAGTAGTTTCTAGGAATGAGAGGATTTTTGGAATGAGAGGAGTGGGTTTCGGGGTTTTACTTAGGGGGGGATTGGAGTTTAGTTTAGATTAGGACGTAATTATGACTTGATTAAAATGTTTAATTAGTTTAAAAGGTATTAATCAAAAGACTTACTTTAACAGGGTACACCTTACTTTAATAGGGTACACGGCCTGATTTTTCCAACATTGTTCCTCCAAGGGGGTCAAAACCAAGTTGAAAGTGACCCAACAACCAAAGGAACCCAACTTACCAATAAATGGGCTATCATACTATTATGGTCCAACTCATAACCTTAAGCCACGCACTTATATAACTTGGGCCTTACAAAAGTATTGGTTGTTTCAAGTCAAACCAAGTCTATAGTGTCAATAAATTATTCGATAACTATTTTAAATTATCTCTTACATATATTAGGTATCAAAACCCAACAAAAAGCTTAAATTATAATTTAGACTTTGCCAGAAATACTCTAAAATTTACTTATTCTAATGGAAAGTTTTTGTAAGACGATCTTCAACAACCTCTTTATTTGTAAATGGCATCTTTAAATTTGAAGAAAAAAATTAGCACATAACGTCTCCACATTTTACTGTAATTGTGGAAAAAAGCTTTATATTTCATTTTTTTTGACATTTTCACCCTTATTTCCACCTTTATTGAGCAAAAAATCATTTTCATCTATTTTCTCAATAGAAATTTGTGAAATGACAAATATACCATTCATTTTAAATAAAACAAAAGAAAAAAGAAAAAATTAATTGTAACCATAGTCCCAATTTTATTTTATTTTTTGAAAAACGCAAATGAGTCTTAAATAAATTATTAAAGGTAATTAGAACATAACGTCCTTACCTTTTACTTTTATTGTAAAAAATGTCCACACCTTTTATTTTTTTTGGGCATTTTCATCTTTAATTACACAATTGATTGCGCAAACCATCATTTCTATCCATTTTCATCTAATTTCTAAATAAAAGTTATGAAATGACGAATATACCCTCACATTTAAATAAAAAAGCTAAAGATTTAATTGCAACCATGGTCTCAAAATTTTTAAAAAAGTACGAACGAGTCTCAAATAAATTATTAAAGAATTAGAAATTAAAAAATATATTTTTATTTAAATATGATGGTATATTCACTATTTCACGGTTCTTTTTTGAGAAATTGGATGGAATTGATGAAAATGATAATTTACACAATCAAATGTATAATTAAGGGTGAAAATGCAAAAAAAATTAAAGGAATTGACATTTTTCTCAATAACGGTGAAAGATATGGACATCGTGTACTGATTACCCTTTTAATAATTTATTTGAAACTCATTAGCGCTGTTTAAAAAATCTTGGGACTATAGTTACAATTAATTTCACAAATTTTAAATTGAGTAAATAGATGAAAATGACATTTTGCGCAATAAAATGTGGAAATAAATGTGAAAATATAGAAAACTAAATGGTATTGACGTTTTCTACAATAACGATGAAAGATGGAAACGTTATGTGCTAATTACTCTTAAAAATATAATTGGCAAAAAAATTGTTGTATTCCGTCCCATCCCCTTTTTGGACGTATACCATTATCAAATGAACTAATTAATGTAAAATTAAAAATAAAATGAAAAAGTGAGGACATTAGTGCTACATTAACAAAGGACATCAAATGTAATAAAAACGTGGTGCAAGATGAAAATTAAAAAGTATGGCTAGATTGTTACTTTTATCAATTAAACATAACATAGCCAAGTTGCACCTCTGTACGGTTTTCTCCAGTTACCTGCAGTTGAATATAGAGACAAATAAACTCGCTAATGACCCGTGACGAGTTTATTTCGAATCTGAGTGAATAGGACAGGAGAGAGCAGTATCAGAAACAAAACAACTGACGGGGAAGTCGCATTGCAGTCTTTTCCAGCATTCCATCCTTTCTCTCGACTTTCTGCAGCAAACAAACAAATTTTCAATGAAAAAAGTAGTCTCTTGATTAATTACTAAGCAGTTGAAAAAGAAGCTGAGATCTCTGTACAAAAAGTTGTCTTTTTTACATTCATTGAAGACCCCATCTCCATGTTTTCAAGATTGATTCAAGAAAATATTCAGGGGACAAACAGCGATGGTTATGGCCAAATGGGTGGTGGAGACCCATGTTTGGTCCTCACCTCCGACCAAAAACCCCGACTCCGGTGGACGGCCGACCTTCATGAACGCTTTGTTGACGCTGTTGCTCAACTTGGTGGCGCAACCAGTCAGTATTTTTCTTTAGATTTATGTTTCTTCCAAACTTTTGATTTCTAATTCATTAGCTGAAAATGTTGGTTCTTTTAAAAAAAAAACCTTTTTTGTGTTTGCTGATGGCTTTCAGTGTTTTTCTTGTTTATTAAATTGGATCTCTATATTGTTTATGTTACTTTTTGTATAAATGTGCTTCTGGAAATAGTTCATTTTTTCTATTTTAGATTGTTTTGTGGGCAATGAAGAATGGTTTTATGGCCTAATGAAATAAGAAAAAGTAGTTAAAATCTCGTCTATCCTTGCTCCATCGGCCATTTTCAAAACTTCTCAAATGCAGTATACTTATGTATTTGACACATCTATGGATGTTTTTCTTTATTGTTCCCTTCTGTTTTAGAAAGTGTGATCTCCTCTCTCTCTCTCTCTCTCTCTCTCTCTCTCTCTCTCTCGTGCCTGAAATATTGGAATACTCTTATGTATTTCTTCCAAATGATAGGACAACCGGATAAAGAAATTTAAGTTTCCTTTTCCTAATGAAGTACACATGAACAGTGTGTGGATAAAATCAGCACCTTCAATTCTAAACAATTGAATGATTTGAAATCAAAGTACTATGAATGTAAATCAATCCCCTGTGGATCTCAATCAATTTGGCACCAAAAGTGGATGAATCAGTGCTCAGATCACGAACCCAAAACTACAAAGTCCGTCTTCAATTCTCGGGCTACCAATTGTGGTTTTGGGCCTATGTAATTAAACATTCAATCCCCGAGCTTCTAACAAAGCCTATGAATGAAAGCCGACGCGATTTATTCATCATAGCCCTGGGTTTATTTGGTATCAAAATGCCCAACAGTTGAATGGTTCTTAAAAGCCCAGTTAGTTGTGAAATTAGGCAAGTCCTAGTATATGCCACTAGGCAGCATTAAAGATTAGAAGTATTTTTCTGGCTGTAGTCCCACTTCCCGCCCCCATCTCCTGAATCATCACACCACGTGCCCACACAACAACAACAAATTTAGAAGGGTGCTACACTTTCCTCTACATTCAACTTGGCGAGGAGGGATTCTAGCATTCCAGTTAGTCTTGAAATTTGGCAAGTCGTAGTATATGGTTAAATAAGTGATTTCCGACCTCTGCTGGTAACTTAACTAGATTTTAGTCATAAGCCATTTGGCATTTAGGATGCTTAAGTAAGTGATCACCTTAATGATATTGTCAATCAGTAGTTCTTCCTATTATAAATCTATCAAACAGTTTGTGTGGTCTGTGGTTGTACTCCTGAAACCACACCTTTTCATGTACAACACTGATGAATGTGCTTTAAGTTGACATTAATCATTAATTTTTTCGTGGAATGACAGAGTTGAAACTTGATATAATAAATGTGTTCTGAATAGGAATTTCATTTGTTTGACTTGTATGAACACATCTAAATTTGCAGAAGCTACCCCAAAGGCTTTACTGCGGACAATGGGTGTTAAGGGACTGACTCTATTTCATTTGAAGAGTCATCTCCAGGTTTGCTTTCCTTTTATTAAAAGTAATCTCTTTGGAGCTTGCAATTCAGCGTAATATCATATCTTGTTACAGAAATACAGAATGGGTAAGCAACAGGGGAAAGATCTTGGCGAGGCTTCAAAAGATTGTACGTCCAGTTTTTTTCCATAGCTGTCTCTTTGTGTAACTTCTAATTAGCTGCTTTGAATCCCTCCTAATTATTTAGAGCATAATGTGTAAATTTGATAGAGATATATCGGTGACTATATTGCATAACAGCCTCATAATATTGTTTCCCTGAAAGAAAAATGGAAAAATATGTGAAGATAAAAAATCCAGATAATTAATCCTCGCTCTCCCCAACCTCAAATGGAGAGAATTTGATTATTGTATCGAGAGAGGTTTTGCTTAGGAAGTTTCTAAGAGCAGTTCTTGCATTTATGTATCCATAATTTCCGACTGACCTCTTACCTGCCAAATGGAAGGTCTTTCCGCTTCATACCTTCTGGATACCCCTCGTTCAAGCAGTCCTCAAAACTTACCAGATTCTGACATGACGGAGTAAGAATTTTTATTCGTGTTTAAGAAGTCTATAACACATGCATATGCTTCAAGTTGTTGCAACAATTGAAGCTTTATAATCATTTTTAATATTTGGATCATATGTCTAGGGGTTATGAAGTCAAGGAGGCATTAAGAGCACATATGGAAGTTCAAAGCAAACTGCACTTGCAAGTTGAAGTAAGCCCCCTCTCATCCACCTTTCAATATTTCAAGAAAATCGACCTTTTAAGTCATTTTGAAATACTGGACTCTAGTTCATATTTGACTAAGTAGAGCTTAATGATGTTGTACGTATAACTCCTCAGCCTCAAACCTTTTATAGGTGTATTTGGGGTCAGGTGTATATTAGGCATTCTAAACACAATTTATGTCACCCTAAATTTCCTACATGTATATGAGTTATTTGTAATGGTGAAATCCTGCAGCTGCTAGGGGATGTTATTCTCACATTGAGGGTGAACCACTTTAAATCTGCGTATTTCTTCGTGCATGTTTGTGTTTTGCATTTTGCTTAATTTTGCTCCTGTAATTGGGATTAAGGGTTAGTCCAAAATATTACACCGAGATATTCTCTAAACTAGCTGCAAACCTTTGCTCCAGTCGGCTGAATCCATCTTTGCCATGGTTTACACAGGCTGAAAAACATTTGCAAATTCGTCAAGATGCTGAGAGAAGGTATATGGCTATGCTGGAGCAAGCCTGCAAGATGCTGGTCGATCAAATTATTGGATCTGCAGTGGTAAATGACGATGGAGAGGGTTATCAAGAGAAAGGAACCGAGTCAATCCCTAGCGCTTCCCGTACTCTACTTAGATCGTGCAAATCATCATCTACCAATGCATTGGGAATCCAATGCCCTGAACTAGTGTCTCCTGAAGTTCGTACTCAACAGGCTGTTCGTTCAACTGAAAGCTGCCTTACCTCCTATGAGATTCCGGTAGGATTGCCTCCAGAAGGATCTTCACCAGAACGAAAGAGGCAAATGCTGAACATGGATTTGCCGACTGCATCTTTCATATCGGGTGAATCAGATTTCAGAAGTCCAGATTTGCACGTGGTACAAGTTAACTCGCGTGGAAATATTGGTGTATAAAATTTTAAATATCGTAACTACACTCCAATTTCATTTCTCGTTGTTTCTAGGATTTGAAACAGGCTGAGTTCTCTCATGGTATGTTTGGTAGTATTGATGAAGAAAAAAAGTTAGAATCGTGCTATATGTATAATATCGTTCGACAATTTTGGTTGATAACTCACATTGGCAACATAACATTCATCTATTTTAAAAATTGTTTTTTAAATCAATGGACCAAATTTTGATACCACGAACATTGTCAATCATTATTGTCAAGCAAGTATGATTGTACTAATAGCATAATTCAAAAGGTTAAAATCTTATTCAGTGTAATGTATGATCAAGTTCGAGTTGCTCATGTAAGCCAAACCAATCTCATCTTTTTTGAAATTGGCAGATAACATAGTTGAACTACCTTAGTTAAAAATGTAAACAAAAACTGCTGATGTTTTCATATCAAGATTGGACCTCTTTCTATTACTTACCAATCCAATGTTTATGATAGAGCAAGTTTTGCGTAAGCATAAAAGATTAATAAATGTAGTTGTAAAAGAACTAAAATTAGTTATGCATTTAAATATAAGGATCGAATATTTTGATTGTGTTGATATGATCCTCTAGTTTTTTGAAAAAGAGGTCAGGTTCGGACATAGAACTACCATCGAATTGACATTTTAGGTTGGATGAAATCCCAACTTCAAAACCGATCGGACAATTTTTATTTTAAACTGACCCAAAAATCGACGTGAGTTTGCTCTGTTCCGGATGGTTAGTCGGTTTTACGGGTAATATGTCCACCCCTATAAGAAATTATGACACTTTTGTACCTTGGTTCCCTATTTCTACAAGTTCATTGATAAGCCCAATACTTCAATGTTACTTGCGTTTACGCGCCTCTTTGTTAAACGAACAATATGTAATGTTACACTTACACATGCATATAACCATACCAAATTGCATGCAATGTTAAATATATATTAGTAAAAACGTAAACTCAACGACATGCTCATGCCCATAGTTGACAATAGTTCAATTTAGTTACTAACACGGTTAAAATTAGTGCTCGAATTATCCAGTGAAGATAGAAAGAGGATAAAATTGAATACTTACAAGAATGGTTATAAAAATGACAATAGTCAACAACATATTGTGTGACAGATCAATCATCCATAATATTGTATCGAAGAATCCATGCAGCAGAAGAACAAAACCAACAAATTTATGAAATTAAATAGTGTTACAGTTTTGTCTTTTGTCTCTGAGATCGAATTTTTAAAAAAATAAAATTAACTTTTAAATGAGACAGTTTAACGTTATATCAAAGTACTAAACATCCAATAATTCCGACCTTGATTCCTTCGTATGTGTCAAAATACACCCAGAGAGGCCCATTGATGAATGTGTGAAATAACTCGATTCTTTCTCGTGAACTAGCCCAATTCTCGCCGCTACCTATTTATGAATAAATTGTGCACGTGTTTCTTCGACCTCGTGGCCATTACACCCCACATGGCCACATCTTACTATCACTATATATTCTTCTCTTGTTATTAAATCTTGCTCATGTTCCTGGTCATGAATTTATGCAGTTACATGTACAAAAAATATGGTAACTTACACCCGGAAAGGAAATCTTATTCTATTAATTTTCTTGCTTTATGTGACCATTTCACAGGGCCATGAACACTCGTCTGGAACCAAATTTGAATTGATTCACCGGCATTCCCTGCAAAGAAATCAGAACAATGTGATGCAGCATATGACTCAGCTGGAGCACATTAAATTGCTGCTTCATCGGGATATCACCCGACAACGTGCAATTTCACAAAGGCAGGGAGTAAAGCACGGCAGTGCTGTTATCAGAAGACAAGTTCAAGCGAATACCGGACTGACTAACGATCAGAATGCATCGGGAAAATTGCCATTGCGTTCAGGTGCAGATTATGGGATCGGAGAATACTTTGTGACGTTTAAGGTTGGAACGCCGGCTCAGAGGTTTGTGCTGATTGCTGACACTGGAAGTGACCTGACTTGGATGAAGTGTCGGTATAAATGTCAAGGTGCCATGTGTAACCAGACTTCGTCAAGTCGAAGGAATTTTCATCCGGATCGGTCGAGTTCTTTCAGGACTATTCCTTGTTCCTCAAGAATGTGCAAGATTGAACTTGCAAATCTCTTCTCTCTTGCTCACTGCCCTTCTCCATTGTCTCCTTGTGCCTACGAATACATGTACTTATATTGTCCATTCTAGTCTAATACTAGATAGCATTAACGCGATTGAAACTAATCGTTATGTTCTGGTTACGGTTATATTAGGTACTCAGATGGATCAGAAGCACTCGGACTATTTGCTAATGAAACAGTGACAATTCGACTCACTAGTGGAAGAACGGCAAGACTAAACAATGTTCTGGTTGGATGCACCAAGTCGTCCCATGGCACTTTCGAGACAGCTGATGGTGTTATAGGACTTGGTTACAGCAATTACTCCTTTACACACAAAGCAGTTGAGAAATTTGGGGGCAAATTCTCTTACTGTCTGGTTGATCACTTAAGCCCACAAAATGTATCGAGTTATCTCGTCTTTGGCAACGACAAACAAGCTGCAGTGACGCCACCAGATAAAATGCAATATACAGAGCTTGTCCTGGGGAAGATCAATTCATTCTACGCTGTAAAAATCAGGGGCATCTCCATCGGTGGTAATGTTATTTTACTATCTCGTCTATAAGTTTAAACAGTTTGATAATTAAGATGAAACTTTCCTATAACTCGTCTAAAAGTGCTTTTAACCACACTTAAATTTAATCTTCTACGAGTCCCCTCCCTCTATCCCTGAATGGGTGAAAGCGAGTCTTAAACATAGAACTTTACCGGCTATGATATCACATTATATTATATCATCTAAAAGCTCAAGCAGTTTGATCTTTGATGCATTTACGTAATTGAGTTTAATCTCCAACAGGTACAATGTTGCAAATCCCATCTCGAGTATGGAACGTGAACGGCCAAGGTGGAGTAATCCTCGACTCTGGGACAAGCCTAACATTCTTGACTCAACCCGCATATCAACCTTTAATGGCTGCCCTGGAGCATTCCCTGTCAAATTTCTCAAAATCAAAACTGGACATTGAACCTATGGATTACTGTTTTAACTCAACAGGATTTAATGAGTCTATGGTGCCAAAACTAGAGTTTCATTTTGCAGATGGAGCAACATTTGAAGCACCTGTTAAAAGCTATGTACTTGATGCTGCTGCGGGAGTGAAATGTCTAGGGTTTGTGTCTGCGAGTTGGCCTGGAACCTCTATTATTGGCAACATTATGCAACAAAATCATATCTGGGAATTTGACCTTATTAATAAGAGATTGGGTTTTGCAAGGTCTTCTTGCACCTAAATGTAGTACAATATATGTAAAAGCGGAGACTTCGTGAGGGGTTTGTTAGACCAATATTTCGAGTTCTTGACAAATAATAAAAAAGTTGATCATCACGAGTATTTCTAAGAATGCATGAAGTGATTCACTAGTTAAGAGGAAGGAAATTTCTTGACTTGTTATTAAATCGTAAAATGTGAAAATTTCTTTATTGGCCTTCAATCTTTTAATGTTGTTGCAAATTGGTCCCTTACCTCTTCCTTTTTCACATCCTTATCCCAACTTTCTGTTATGTAGTGTCTTAGGTCTCTAGCACATGGTTTGTGACTTGTCCATTGGTCCATGATTAGGTAGTACATTTTTAGTACCTGTACTCATCACCTCTTCATAGCAAATGAAAAGATGTCAACCCAATTTTTGACACCTTGCCTTCTTTCCTTTGCTATGAAGAGATGACATGCTGAAGTATAAAAAATGCATTGGTGGAATAGTTAAAGAGGCAATAACTTTGAAACAACAAATCTGACCTTGTCTATTTGAGAAAAGTGGGGCTCATGTGTGCACCCTATCTAATCACATGACAAATGATACCAATATTCAAAGGATTGTTGGACATTGTAAGGGCATTACCACCCTCCACTTTTCCTATCAAATTACAAAATCACCCCCCAATGCATAGCCCCGGTTTTGGCATCTAATGTTTGTAATGGTATTATGATCTTTTTCATTGATTATTATTGACCACCAATTCCACATGTCACCCGCAATGTTAGTTGGAATGGACACATGGGGCTCGCATGTGGTTGAAAAATTTAGCAAATAATGGATTTTAAAATTTAAAGGCAGGCCAAACGGGGGCTTAATTTATAAATCGTTTATAAATGATTAGTCTTTATATTAATAGCAAATTTTTATTTATTTATAAAATCAATCATGCTACTTGTATATTCAAAATTGACACCCCAGATGACACGCCAGGGCCGTACGAAATAAAAAAATCGCGTACTCCTTATGTAATGTCAACCCCGAATGTATAAGTAACATGATTGTTATAAAATTAACAATTTATAATTCTCGTCAACTTTCCCGAACATCTTATTTGGGCTCCATTTTATTCAATATGTATTTTTCCCGTTTTCTTCTGAATCACATATTTATTTAATAATATTACTTGTAAATTCAAAAAAAAAAAAATCCATTTTTCTAACAGTAAATTCTTTGCTTTTAGAAACTTCAATAACACTAATCTATTCCGGTTCGTGGAATTTACGAAGACCCAAAGGTCAAAGGTCAGCTCCGACGGACACTTCATCGGGTGAATTGTCCTTCAAGCTCAGCACTTGGCAGAAGAAACAATATATTCTACACGCAAGAATCAAACGTTCCCTGTTTTTTATTCTATCTTCGATTCCTTCTATAAAAGGCGCATAAAACTGTCACTTACACGATTCCTCTCGCAATTTCCTCGTTCCTGCACATTGCTTTAAATCGTTAGTTTTATAGATTTCTCAATCAATATATTAGATGAGGAAGTGGAGCAGATGAGATATGGGCAATATGCTTGGATTTCGCAAGAACAAGGGCACTAATTCAGCAAGAAGAGGTTTAATTACAAATAATTCTGTCCCACCGTCATTTCCATCCTCCGGTTTCAATTATTTGAACAAAAATCCAAGTCCCTCTTCTTCTACTTCTACTGCTATTACTAATAAGGGTACAAGCGGCATGGCTTCTGGCAGCGGGATGGACAAGAAGAAAAAGTACGGATACATCCCTGATAATTTTACATCAATTGACCAGGTTCCTTCTTCTTCTTTACTAAATTTTCCCCATTTTTCTGCTAGTTAGCCTTTAAGGACCTGTGATTAAGAAGCAATTTAAACGAATACAACTTAAGGTTTTAGATTAGATCGTGTTTATGAAACAATTTGGGTGAATACATGTGATGCCCTTCTTAACATTTTAAACAGATAAAATCAATTAATTTTTTACTAATTTTAACAGTTTAGTAAGCTGGTTGGTCCCATGTAGTGTGTGCGATAAAAAGTGGATAAAAGTCGTGAATATCATTAAATGTACAGTTAAAAGTGAATTTCGACCAGCTTATAATCTCAAAAAAGCTTTGTTAAAAAGGGGCTTAATCTATCATTTTATGGTCTGAAAATTACATTTGTGGTGAATTCTGATGCTGGTTGCTCTATGTGCATTTCTTTTGGATTTAATGCTCCAAGTCAAGATCAACGTAGTACAAATCATCTTTAATTTTCTGTCCCCACCAGTATTAGTTAATTGTTAAAGACATGAATGATGCAATCAAGTTTTATTGATCACACCAAACATCTTTATCAATGGTTGCAACTTGCAAAAGCGAAAGCAACTACCCTACCAATCTGAGAGAAGAGAGAAATAAACTCGAAGGTGCCTAACATTGAATATGATTGGCTTAGCTTAAAAGAAGTAAAAGTTACTGTTTACATTTTCTTGGACATGTTACATTTCTTTTAAAAAAAACTTTTGACTAAAACTTTTTTGTTCATTTTGAAAATTATAAATAACTTTTAAAGCTTTTGTTTAGTTGTTTTAAGCTTCATGGTGCTTACTGCAATGGTAGCTCCCTTTTTCTTTTTGGGATCAATCGGGGAAGGGAATAAAACTGAACATCAACCTTGCCTGGTTACATGGTAGATGAACATGAGACACGACGACTCGATGAGTGCTGTCTACAACTAAGAAAAAGGAGAAAGCAGGAAAGGGGTCCCCCTTTTGACGAGAATATTTTTCTCCATTATGGAGTGTGATTATGTTCCCACTGAGTCATACAACTAGGACACCACGACAAGAAGTTTTAGAAAATTTTGGGATTGCTTATACGAACAAGTTTTCGCTATTTTCTTTTCAGATGGTCTAAAAAATCAAACATTTTGCATCCAATCATGTTTATTTTAGGCCTTCTTTCGTTTTCTGTGTTATTGGTATTACATAGCTTTCATGAATGACACATTCTTTAGGTATATTTTAATATATCTCCAATTGGTATCCTTTACTTTAACACTTGACACTGTTGAGTTTGGCTAGTCTAATAGCAGTTTTATGGAATTCCATTTTAATTTTAGCTCGTGTTACAGAATGAAAGCACATGCTGACTCAAGGGGATATAAAGTTAATAATGAACAACACGTGTTCTCTTCCTCTCTGTCTCTCTTTGTCTGTATCAGTGTGCATGAGTGGTTATTATCCTGTAAATTTGAATGGCTGCTTGAGATTGTCACCTTGGACTAATAACATTAACTCGAAAAATCCTGCATATCTATGAAATTATGTTACCTTGGTAAATTTAGTGGTGTTCATACCTCAACATGAATAATTTGACCTTGTATCATTGATCGACTGTTGCAGGTCACGGTTGCCTTGAGGGAATATGGTCTGGAGTCGTCAAATCTGATTCTAGGAATTGATTTCACAAAGAGTAATGAATGGACAGGTTAGTGAAAGTGCAGACTTAATTGTCTGATAAGAAGCTGCGTTAATTTTTAAGTTTCTGGAGTGAACTTGCAAGGGAATACCTAGTTACCGGGGATAATATGAAAAATAGTTTGTTGGTCGATAGTGATATTGCTTTCTATTTCTGTATTTTCAGCTTTAGTAAATTAATTTTATTTTGATATTTTGTTATTACATTACTTGGCAGCTGAACAATTGTTTGATCCCTTCTTCGCCTCATATGTTCATGCGTTACTTTGCTTTTATTATCGTCTTTTATGTTCTTGACATAGATTTTGTAGAATATCTTGCTTATTCCATAGAAACCCAAATATAATATATTTGTAGCATACTAACATTAGTGATCTGTTGTTACTGTCATATATTGGTCAGATCTTTATGCATGTCAAGGGCTGACATCTCAGACTAGTTTGTACAGTTAAAGATCAATAACTTCCATTAGGATGAAATTATTATGGATGGAGGGTTTCATATTTTTCATTTCTTACTACTTTTGTTGGATAAATAATAACATATTCATCACCACTGAATTGTCATAGCATAATTACCTGAATTTTTTATATCTTAAAGGCTAATGCATCAATTTGTTATTGAAGGCAAAGTTTCATTCAACAATCGAAGTCTTCATGCAGTTGGTGATACGCCTAATCCTTATGAAAAAGCTATATCCATTATCGGAAAGACTTTGGCCCCTTTTGATGAAGACAATTTGATTCCTTGTTTTGGATTTGGAGATGGTTAGTTTATTTCATTTGTTATGATTCTTGGTATTATTTTTCCTTTGTGGTGGCTAGTTTAGTATTGATGAACTTAGGTTTAACAATCATTCCTCCTAGTGTTATCCTTTCCCGATTTTGTAGTTAAACCCCACCCCCCTCCCCCTTTTTTCTCGCTCTGTCTGTAGCAACTACACATGATCGGGAAGTGTTTAGCTTTCACAGCGATCATACTCCTTGTCATGGTTTTGAAGAAGTTTTAGCCTGCTACAAAAGAATAATTCCAAATTTGCGACTATCTGGTAGGCTTCTATCCTACTTTATTAATCTTCCATTAATGAATATGTTTTCTTAAGACCATGGACTACCTCTACATACATGTAATATAAAACTTCCATTCACAGGGAACATTGATAAATATTATGCATTTGTTTGTTTAAGGGCCAACATCTTATGGACCAGTTGTCGATGCCGCAATAGAAATAGTGGAGAGAAGTGGTGGACAATACCATGTTTTGGTAATCATAGCAGACGGCCAGGTCTCTCTATCTCTCTCTCTCTCAGAGACAAATAGACATGGCTACACCCAGCCCACTCACTCACTTCTTCATAATTACTTTTTCTCATGAAGGTAACGAGAAGTGTCGATACGGGTGATAATGAACTCAGCCCACAAGAATCGAAAACAATAGACTCTATTGTTAATGCAAGGTACAGTAAAAAATACAATCTATCTGGTTGATTTTGATGTGAGATTCATTCTGCTTCATCAAGCTTGTGCAATAAATTTGTTTTTGAACTAGCTTTGATGCAAAATATTAATGTCATTGTAGCTATCAGAAGCTCAGCTGTAGAAACTTTCCAGATGCCAACTTTCACAGCTAGTAACTTGATTTGAGCATAGATTCTATATGCTTTTTTTGGAATTATAATTTTATATTTCCGTAGGGTTGGCTTAATATAGAATTTCCTTTTTCTCAATGATTGTTGAGAATTCAGAGATTGTATTCTTATATCTTACTGATTCATGTGTTAGAGGTCAGTCTTCTTCTAATTCTTCATGTGCAACTTATGATTTAACACCATGATAGACGTAAGTTCTGAAGTGCAATCTTTCCAGCTTCTTGAATGAGTTATTTAGGCAAAACCAGTGTTACTTTCTATTTCTAAAATTATTGTTGAGAGTCATTTATTCAGCATTTATCGAGTATCACGTTTGCAAAAGCATGATGCAACAAGTAACTTGGAAATCATCAAAGTACAATGTTGTTGTTTATTTCTTATCAGTTTTTATCCCCTCTCAATTATTCTTGTTGGCGTTGGTGATGGACCCTGGGAAGATATGAGAAATTTTGATGACAAGATCCCTGCTCGTGAATTTGATAATTTTCAGGTACAGCTTTTACTAAACATTGGTGAAAATTAACTTACCTTTGACGCCTCAAAAAGTAACGGCTCGGTGTTTTCTACGTTGCAGTTTGTTAATTTCACAGCTATTATGTCCAAACAAGCAACACCATCTCAAAAAGAAGCTTCCTTCGCTCTTGCTGCTCTTATGGAGATCCCTATCCAATACCAAGCAGCGAAAGAACTTCGTCTACTCGGGTATGAGCAATTTGAATTACAAAAAAATTACGTTTTCTTTTTGGTGAAGCCTTGAACCTTTTACCTTCTTGAGGTTTTTTTTAACGAGTATATAATTCAAATTTCAGACATTTCATGAAAATATTTTGAACAAGCTGATTAGCTTTCTGTCATTTCCAAGTTCTAGATGTTAGGAACGAAAATGTCATTATCAATCATGCACGATGTTTATTAAAATTTGCTTGTTTCCTGATAAGTCTCTTTTTCTTTCGTGTTGGACAAAAGACATGTAACAGGTAGAGCAAAGAAAATCGTTTATAGGCCTCCACCAGTTCCTTACCCTAGCCGGGTAGCACTTCCATCCCGAGAACCCAGCAATGCTTCGACTCCTGTGCAAGATGACCGAACTCAGGTAAAGAACCGTAACATGTTTGGCTAAGCTTAAAAAGATATGAAATTCAAGTAATTTTCTTTTCCTAAATTCCTAAGCTTATAAACCATAATTGATTCTTTTTCTTTTTTTTTCATCGTTCAATTGAATGAAGGTCTGCCCTGTTTGCCTAACTGAAGCGAAAGATATGGCCCTCAACTGCGGACACATGGTGAGATGCACTATTACAGCAGATTTTATATTTCTTTGATCAAATTACAGCAAAAACCTGTTACTGATTTATTACTGATTGCAGACTTGCAGAGACTGTAGCATGAGATTATCCGACTGTCCCATATGTCGACAGCGTATAACCAGTCGCCTCAGGCTTTACACTTGACGATCTTTTTCGGTTTTAAACCTGTGGCATAGAAGGAATAGGAAAATACCCTATAGAAATTATCGTTGCTCAAGCAAGAACCCTCGACCCCCAAAGGTTTTGTACATGAACATAAATCATACTTTTTTTTTTTTTGGGTTGTTCACACAGCTTTAAGTGCCTTGGCGGCTTGTGTGTGCATTCGTTCTGATCGTGTTCTGTAATTGAATAAAGCTATACAATTGTAGTTGATGGTAGCAGCAACAGCAGCAGTAGTTGTGCTAGCTGGTATTGGCTACTGAGTTGTGTATTAGCCTCTGTAGTGTTACTTATAAGTTGTACGTATATTAAGGTATTACGTGTAAATATATCATGTTCTTGTGTATTCGTCTTGCTCTACTTTTGTTAATAAAAACTCTCGATTTTTATTTATTTGTTTTCGAAAAAAGATGATGACTAGTGAAGCTTGAATACTCGTACCTACATTGAAATAAGGTGAGTATGAAGCACAAGTTTGAAATATATAATGATAAAAAAAAATAATTCATTATGTAACAAGTTTGACTGAGCTTGAAGTAACACGATTGGTAAACATATTAATGTCTTTTTAAATATGGAAATTAGTAGTGATGATGGTTACAGTGGATTTCAATTCCAAACTCTCTATTAAATTAAAGTGAATTTGCTTATGTGTTTTTTAAGTAAGAATATATTTTATTGAAATGTATTTCATGTGTTGATAACAAATCATATGATTATTAACAGTTTTCATGAAAGTGACCATATAATTTGGAAGTATCATTTTATTTAAAAGTCGTTAAGAACTTTTCTTGAAAGTATGATTTGGGTTACTTCAGCGTCTTAACGCCTGATACTCAAACATTGACTCGGAGTTGATTTTTTCGACCTTTTCTTACCCTGAAAAGGTGGGAGTGTCTTATATGTAACAAACAATATAGTTTGGGGACCTGAGTGCAAATTTCCCTTGGAAGTATCGATTTGACTGTTTCCTGTGGTTCCTTAAACTCTACTTTCCCAACTCCTTCGTCATTCTAGAATATAGAGAGAGAAGAATTGGGGTGACTGTTGCCGCCCCTTTTAGAGAGAGAAACAATGAAACCTTTCGTTGAATTTTTCTTTTAGAGAGACAAAACGATGCCAATATATGGATTATTTCCCGTTGTTTTTTCTGTGATGTTGTGTTGATGTTGAAAAGAAATAGGTGAAGAAATTTCGAAGTCAGAGAAGAAAAAGCTTAAGAATTAGAGCCAGAATATAGCATCATTTACCGAATCCCTTGTAAATCTTACGTCTCTCTCGTATTCTTATTTCAGTTCGAATTCCAAATTTTGATCGTATATTATTTATAATTGTTTTCGTCTCCGTTTCTATTCGATCTTTCCTTCTCTCTCTTTTGTTTTTTTTCCCGGGTTTTTACCACGATTTTCTTAATCGGAGAGAAAAGGGGGGAAAAGAAGTTATTTGGTGAAGTGATGAACTCGAATACCCCGTCATCGAGTGCCGGAGGAACTGGGTCGGCGGATGCAACTGGGCCCAGAAGGAATTCCAAGCGACCTAAATGTATTTTTCATTTTTCATTTTTTTTTTTTTTTGCTTTTTATTGAAATATATATCTCGTACTAGGTTATTTAATTTGTCTGGTAGAAAATTTACTGGGAATGTGAGGACTTGCCTAGATATGGGTTGTCTGCTCAAAGTTTAATCTTTAATTGAAATTTTGAAGAAGAATTTGAACTACATTAATTCACATATAGCAGATCTACCGAAATAGCTGTGTCATGAATTTATAGATAAATTTTAAATTTGTTAAATATAAGGTTATGCAGGTATGGATATTCTTTTGTGCGGTTATAAATTAAGTTATTAGAATATTAAGCATTTTGGTCAATTTAATGCATCATGGAGTAAATTAATTTTGTGTTGAAGGATTAGGAACTTTTGAATGTAAAGATCATGAAAGCTAATAGTTCTCCTGCAGCTGAATTTCCTTACTGAAAATTGCTATTAGAGAGTTCAGGTTCATCTGAATTACTCGAATAGTAATTTCAGTGAGCACTTACTGCTAGTTTTGTACCATGGATTATTTTGAATTTTCTAGGTAAAATAGAGATTGTGAAACACAATGTAAGCTGAGGGCAGTATACATTTTGTGGTGTCAAATTTATGTAATTCTTATAGAATATTAGATCTTGGACTGTGAAGCTAGTCCCTTTGTTAGTCTTCAGAATTTGAGTGTTTTGTCATTATCATAATGCAGCAAAAATTCTTATTTACTTGATCAATGTGATTGTGAATCATCTTAGAATTTTTTTTTCCAATTATGTCCTTCAGATTCAAGGTTCACGCAACAGGAACTTCCTGCATGCAAGCCTATTCTTACACCTAAGTGGGTGAGATTTTAAGAAGTTCCTGCAGACCCCTGATGCCTTTTCTGGTCATTTATCTATGTTGCTGAATTTATTCTACTGATGACATAACTTGCTGTAATGTACTTTATCTGGCGCAGGTGATTTCAGCATTCTTGCTTGTTAGTGTTGTCTTTATTCCCATTGGAGTTGTCTCCCTCTTTGCTTCCCGGGATGTATGTTCGGATTCAACTATTGTGTACCTTTTCCTTGCCTCCTCTCTCCCTATAAGCATTTTTCTGACTGAGAAGTCTCTCTTTTTTATCAGGTAGTTGAAATCGTTCATCGGTATGATACTGATTGCATTCCTGCTGATGCAAGAAACGACGAAGTTGGATTTATACAAAGCTCTCGAGTTAAGACTTGCAATAGAACGCTCAGGGTGAGTTACCCATTAGTAATTACTAATTACTGATTTCAGTAAAGAACAAAATTTCGCAATTGGATCTCAGCTATGCGTTATTGCCAGGTTCCAAAGCATATGAAGCAACCGATTTATGTATATTATCAGCTTGACAATTTCTACCAGAATCATCGCAGGTACTTATAATGTACTCTACCATCCTGTGCACTTGGGGTGGGTTTTCATAGTTGCCTATCTAACATCTTTCGTCACTACTCGAGGATAATCTCGATGAGCATCATTAGTCGATTATAGTTCATTCTTTTCATTTTAAATTTTATGGCTGACGTTAATGCGCTTTCAGGTATGTGAAGAGTCGAAGTGATCAGCAGTTGAGAAGCCCAGGAAGTGAGGATGATACAAGTTCGTGTAAGCCTGAAGATAATGCAAATGGGATGCCAATTGTTCCTTGTGGTCTTGTAGCCTGGAGTCTGTTCAATGATACTTATGACTTCACCCACAACAGCCAGCAGTTGGTCATAAACAAGAGAGGCATCTCATGGAAGAGTGATAGGGATCGCAAATTTGGCAAAGACGTCTACCCAAAGAACTTTCAGAATAACACTCTTATAGGTGGTGCACGTCTTGATCCTTTGAAACCAGTAAGCCTCTAGCCATATTTACTCACAATGTGTTTTAAATATGAGAATTAATTATCATATTTGGATTTTAATTGAATGTATGAAACTAAACTCTATTAAAGTGGGACGGATTTCTGTGGGTTGAAAAAAGCATTGTTGTTTGGTGGGTGTCCAATTTTAAATTGGTGTGTTTCTGATCAAAATGTTAATTCCTGTTATGATATTCACTGTCCACTGCAGTTTGCGATCCCAAGATTGGGGACTTCAATAAATTTTTGAACCCGAATCATTATTTACTCCATGGGAACTGTGAAGGAGCCTTGCAAGAACGTATGATTTATACTCAGCATTATACCCACATTCTGTTTCCATACAAATACCCTCGTGTGCTTGCTTGTTATATACAAATAGAACGACGACAAATTTGGGAATTCTTTGTGAAACCAATTTAAGTCTAAAACAACTCTCTTGTCATTAACTTCTTTGAAGTAACACGTTGAAAGATCAAGCTTACGCTTATTACCATGAGCGAAAACTGAGAACTAGAAAGCCATTCATTAAATTTAGTAGGTTTTATTTGATTAGACTAATTTCCGTCTGTCATGAACAAACATCTTTTCATGTTACAGTTGAGTGAGCAGGAAGACCTTATTGTTTGGATGCGAACTGCAGCTCTTCCGACTTTCAGGAAATTGTATGGGAAAATTGAGATGGATCTTCAGGCTGGTGATGTCATCAGTGTGTCATTGGAAAACAATTATAACACGTACAGTTTCAATGGCAAGAAGAAACTTGTTCTTTCTACCACCAGCTGGCTTGGAGGGAAGAATGACTTTATTGGTATTGCATATCTTACTGTGGGTGGATTGTGCTTCTTCCTTGCCATGGTTTTCATAATTATTTATCTAGTAAAGCCAAGGTATAATTTTCTGTCTAACCTGCTCTAGTAACTGTGTGAAGCATCCCTTCCTTTCCCCATGTTTCAGTTGAGTCCTCATTTGGTGTGCTCTTATATGCTGCTGCTGATACGTGATATCACTTGTTCTGTCACAGGCAACTTGGAGATCCATCATATTTGTCATGGAATCGGAATCCAGGAGGTCACTAAACTAGTTAACAAATGACGTTCTGGTGAATGCGTCCGCAGTGGCTATTATCTTCCTCTCTTATCTTTCCAAAGATTGTACCCAAAACACCTATTACACGGATTTTTATTGCTTCTACTTGAATTTTGAATGTAAATTTGATTCATTATTATTTATGAATTGATTGTTTAATGGCCGCCTTCAATTTTAGTTCAAGTGAAGAATTTTTCCCGCAACTATTGTATCATGTTTGGTAGGGAAAAATGAGTTACAATCTCGTTTACAGCACTTTCGAATAACAAAGCATGGAAAGGCATGAAAAATTGGGCACATAGAGCACCTTTCTACGTGGAGCTAGTATTGGTGGATCGATGGTAACTATATCCCATGATTCGCCTTTAGAAATAGCATTCTTCATAGAACCAGTAGCAGCATCTTGTCTCAGAAATGGTATTCTTCCTGGGGAATAATGTTCTTGTTGGCAATTTCCAATGCGAGCGGGCAAGGATGAATCAATACAATCCAAGAAATAGAGACTCGCAAGAAAAAAAAAATAGTTAAAAACGATAAAGAAGTTGAGCCCTATTCCAAATGAAATTGACGTCAATTAAATGAAACTTACTCTCGACTCTCATCAATACAATTTAGGGAGCTATCTTTGTGCCTTGCAAGGGTTTACATCGATCTTCTTCACTATTTGACAAGACGATAAGCATTTGTATTGGCTAAAGGAAGGTCTAATTGCTCTCATAATTTAACATAAAACATCGATTCTTATTTTCATCATTTTGTCAACATCCAGCGCGCGATAAGGATATCTATACATTTTCAACTATTGATATAATCATGCATTTGTTGTGTTTAGAAGTTACTTTCCTAAAATGTCCAAAACACAAGTTGAAAATCATGTTTGACTTACTTTTAAGAATAATCGAACATGTCAAACTCAAAAATCTATTGGGACAGATACCAGCCTACTTCGTCCTCGAACGAACACTAAACATAGAAAATGAATTATACAAGCCCAACCATTTGGTTTTCCAGTCCCATCTGCTACCAAGATAATATCTCCCATTTTGGGGGCGGTCTACAAATTATCCTACCAATTGAAAATCTAAGTGCTACAAAAGTGAAAGTTCGGGGATTCATATTCTTCGTTTTATAGGATGGGGACCTAAATGCTCTTCTTGATATAAATTGGGGACTCCATATGTAATTTTCTTAGAGGAAACATTTTACCATGGTTTGTGAGGTATGGGCCGAGTGTGCAGGGGTTGCGCAACCAGTGAAAATAAAAAGAAAGAGGAAGAGACCAAAAGAATCCAACGGCGGACTAGAGAGAGAGATTGAACGATTCTCCACCCTAATTTCTCTCTCTAGTTTTCCTCTTAACGATCCGATCAAAATCTCGGTTATTAGCTTTTGGTATCGCTGCTCAAAATGGTGAGTATAATTAATTTTAGCTACCCTGGCGATTTTTTTAATTTTCTTTCGGTTTTTAGTTGAATAAAGAAGTGATAAAGTTCGAAATTTTTTGCTAAGAAACTAATTTATACTATAATTGGATGCTTCGTCGGCAAAATTTAGCTGAAACGGTAGCAGTTTTTTTTTCTGTAATTTTTATGGTAATGAAATCGATTATGATGAGGTGATGTTTGCTCGACAGAACAAATTGGGTAGAGGGCAACGTGACAAAGTGCAGCAATTCATGTCGGTTACGGGGGCAAGGTACTGACTCGAATTGTATTTTGTGTCTTAATTTTCTTACTGATTGTTTTCAAATAGACTTCATTTTGAGCTGGTAATTACTTTTACATCAGTGTTTAGTCTCTGACCTTGTTACGTGGCTCTTAAATGTTCTATTCTTGCGTATGCTGTAAAATTGCACTGGGTTGAAATATTTTGTGCGATTTTGAGCTGAATACAATTGTATGCACCTTCTGCAAAGGGATTGCTTGCCTTTTTGTAAGTGCAGACTTACTATACGAGGAGGAGGTAGTTGTAAGTGCTTTTGATGCTCAATTTGTTAGCTATCCTCGTTACAGATATCACGGATTACTTTTTTTCTGATCACTTGCTCACTTAATTTACCTGATTATAAAACATTCGTGATCAAGTATTTTTATTTTGTAAACATGCAGTCTCCATCTTATTCTCTCGGGCTCTTTCAATCGGTAAAATGAAGTCTTTTAAGAATCCTACCTTTTCCTTCCCATTTTATCTCGTTCGTTTGATTGTGCCTTGTGATGCCGGTTCGAGAGTCTTTGTATATACATACCAGAAAGCTTACATATATGCTGTGAAACCTCGACAATTGGAAGTGTCATGGCATGATATTTATGGTTCTGAGAAGTTCTGAAATTTTGATAAAATGTCAAGCCTGATGTTCGTTATATGGAGCACTTTGCTTATATATCTGCAATGCTTTGGCTGTATTCTGGAGTAGCAAGGAGTTATTTTGCATGCACGTTATGGGGAAAAGCACATGCTTATCCACATGATCAATTAAAAAGTTGGGTTAATTTTCAAAAATGCTATCTAGCACCACTGGTGCTACACTAGTATAGGTGGCACTATGTGATATAGATTAAAGGTAGAATTATGTGATTCATTTAATTATGCCTCTCATTTAATGCCACTTAGTGCTACCTAGTCCAGTGGTGCTACATAGCATTTTATTCTTTTTCAACAGGTATCAAGCTTCCTTTGATTATGCCATCAGCCTTTTTTATCTTTTCCCATTCATAATCTTGTTGAATGTTCAAGTGCCAATTTGTGTACTCTGCTTATTATATAGCTTTATTTACTTGTTCTTTATTTTGGATGCAGTGAAAAAGTCTCTATTCAGGCTTTGAAGGCCACTGATTGGCATCTTGAAGGAGCATTTGATGTATTTTACAGCCAGCCACATATCAAATCTTTTGCTGACACGAGGCGTTTGGAAGAACTGTACAATAGATACAAAGGCAATTTCCTGTGTCTTGATATGCATGCAACTCTTATATGCCTATAAAAAGTTTGTCTTTCTGCTTACCGTGTTCATTTGTTTCCTCATTTTCAAACTATTCTTGAAGGTGAGAACATGCAGTAACCATCTATCAAACATAGTCTACACCAGTAATCCTACATATTCTCTTCATCGACTGCTCATTTCCTAGAATTTCAACCTCTTTTATCATATTGGTGCAAGACAGATTTTATAGTATCTTTTCTGTGACAACTTTCTTTACTATGAATTCCTCAAGTAATCATTAGTAACTGAGAGGTTTTCATTCGGTTCAAACATAGGATGAAGATCGGAGTGGTATTAATGAGATAAAAAATGTACTCAGATTCAATTCTTATTTGAGATTGTCTCATATTTAATATGTGATAAAGTTGCACGTATTTAAAACTATATTAATGGGCCTGGTCGGTTTTGTGATGGGATATTCCTTTCTCCTCCGTGGAATGACAATGCTAATTCACTCTCAGCAATGACGAAAACTAGAGCTCTGGAGAATATAGAGGATTTTTTAATGTTGTGACAATGTCGTCTTTTTGTTCTCTGAAAATATATGTTTCCTATTGCTTCTTGCTCTCTTGTAGCTCCAGTTAAAGTTCTATGCATCTAGCATCAATTGCTGAATTTTAAGTTATGTCCATATGCATTAAGTCTTGAAAACTGTTGTGTGAGTACTCTAAAAAAAATGATTTTACACAGTGATCACAAGAGCAACATGAAAAAATTTCAGAATTTCTTGTAGTTATCTTTTGGATGGCAGTGAACATTCAACCAATGTATTTTTTCCAAGTACTAAACAAATGAAACTGGGGCTTACAATTTTCTAATCTAAATAATTTTGGCTTCTCATTAATGAGATCTAAGAGCACCCCACATCTAAAAAATCAGGTGTGCAGAGCATTATTTTTTTTTCTAATTGTTAAATCTTACATAGGCTTTCATCAATTACAGATCCACACGCTGATATGATTTTGGCTGATGGAATCAGTTACCTGTGCAATGATCTTCAGGTAGATTTGATAAGTATTATCTCATGCATAATCAAATAACTTTGTTTGTGTCTCATGGGGTATCTACTATCATATTTTATCCATGAGACACAAACAAAGTTATTCGAGTAATGCTTGTAGTTTTACATAAATCTCCAACCGAAGGCCAAGGCCTAGCTCAAATGGCAAGAGCGAAGCCTTACTGGCCGATGAACATGCATTTGAGCCTCCCTTTTTTTTGGGTGGGGTGTGGTGGGGGGTGAAATCCTTTGTCCTCTTTGAAAAAGGAAAAAAGAAAAAGAGGAACATATCATTAACTGATTACTATTTGTTTGAATAACATAATATCTTCATTTTCTTGGCAGGTGGACCCTCAGGATATAGTCATGGTATGGCATTTGTATTGTGTACTCAAAATTAGTAGTATTGCCTAAATGACTTGATTATGTAGGATTGGACGGAATTATGTTATCAAGGATTAAAATCTCTTGAAATCAAGAAATTCAAATCTAGTTAGATTTGAATTGTTTTATAGTTCTTTTTTGTTTTATGTGTTTTCCGTTTACCATGTGTTACATTGTTTCACAATTTTTCCTTTTTCTACCACGATATGTAAAACTCAATTTTGACCAACAAAGTATCCTAAAGAAAATGTAAATATATGATTTGTAAATATAACTATGTTATTCCAGTGGAATATGGTACTGAATATTCTGGGTCAATTCATGAGGCACAAAACCTATCATGCCGTGTTCATATGATAGCCTATTAGAAACTAAATACCAATGACCGCCAGCAAAAAAGAACTACAAATTAATAAACATGACTTGGAATTTCATTCAATGAAATGATGGAAATGCTCTATTAAAGAGATTTGCTCGCTATTCCATCTACTTCTGCAGATTCATTGCGGCGGATGTCATGACAGTCATATTTACTGTTTTTCACTTTTAAAGGAAAAATCAATTTTTGGAGCTGGTATAGCTTGAAGAATGACTTTCATGTCTTTGATGTAAAGTTTTTACATTTATGAACATGTTAATTGTTTTTATGTGATCTAAGTTGACATTTGATTTGTTTAATCTGCAGTTGGTGGTCTCATGGCATATGAAGGCTGCTACTATGTGTGAATTTTCAAAGCAGGAATTCATTGGTGGATTTCAGTCTCTTGGGTAAATATTAGTGAAGTCTTTGATTTGTTTGTTTTGTTGTGTGATCCTGAATTCGAGCTTTTGTCCATGATTTTATTGGCGTTTATATCTTTGATGGCAGGATAGATTCACTGGAGAAGTTCAGGGAAAGAATATCATTTATGCGTTCTGAACTCAAAGACAATCGTATGTGATGACATTGAATTCTCAGTTCTTAATCAAAGAAGCTATTCTCTTTCTCAATTGCATTTCTACATTTAGCCCCTGTTTGAAACCCTTTTTTTTTTTCATTTTATTTCTGATTCTTCATTTCAACCACACATTCTATCAATAAAATAATATTACACATAAACCCAAAAATTCTCCTTACTTTTTAACCACACAATCTTATATCAATCACTATTCCAAATTTTTTTTTTCACCCAAAATGGGTGTCAAACAGGGACTTAATCTTTGAATGTTGTGCACAGTGCACTTTGCACTGATGATGTAGTATGCTTAATGATTACTGCCATCTCCTTGGGCTTCCTCATGGTTATTATTTGAAGGCAAAATTATGGGGAAAGTGGGTTGTTTTAGTAGAGATCTTTTTCGTACTTCAAATTTTGTGGCAATTATTAGTTGACCTAGTTGGCATTAACTGTCTCGAAAATGCATTGAAGACTTTTCATTTTTTTCCAATTACTAAACTATCTACTTGATTTATTCTGTCCAGAAAAGTTCCGAGAGATCTATAACTTTGCTTTTGGCTGGGCAAAAGAGAAGGTAATGTTTTGGTATAATTATTTGAATTTTGGCCCCTTCTAGTTGAAATCATTAGCTTGGATTAAACCATAAATGTTCTCTCTGAAACTATTTTGCTATTTTTCTTTTTCAAAAAAAATTGGGATGGGTAGGGAAACTGGGGAAAGCATCAAACCCTTTGAATCTGATATGCCTGGAAAGCAACAAAACAGAATTTATGGCTTGATGATAGAATGAAGTTACCTTCTCTTAAAATGCAGCCTTCAAGTAATAATTTTTCAGTAATGTACTTTTTGATAACATCAGAGCTCAACAAACTAGAGTAAATTGTATTATTATAAAAAGAAATAGAATACAATTTCTGGATTCAAATATTTGCATCTAATAGCTTGAAATTTGTGAGATTCTCTTTTGCATTTGAGCAGGTTCTTTTATTTAAATATTAATTACTAAATTTTGAATTTTCGAAAAATATTTTTATCCAATCTTCAGTCAGTAACATCCCACTGTAACTGAATATTGTTGGCACGAATTAGAAAACCATAGGCACTATATGTTCTTATAAACAGCCAAATATTAAGTAAAATCTCTATTCCCCCAAAAGGAGAAGCAATGCACAGTTAAATACTTTAAGCCTTTTCTTTCTGTCTTTTTATCCTCTACCAGGTTTCTAAAATTTCATCTTGTGGGTGAATCAGATTGCTTTTAGCTTGCTTTCTACCAGCTGATAATTAGTACGCATTCAGGTTGCTGACTTTCTATCCTGATTGCAGGGTCAGAAGTCTTTAGCATTGGATACGGCAATTGGGATGTGGCAGTTGCTATTTGCAGAAAAGCAGTGGCCATTAGTTGATTATTGGTGCCAGTTCTTACAGGTATAACAAACTGCATTTGGATCCTCTCCCTTGAATCCTATCTTTCATTTTCTGTACATGTATAAAAATAAATCTCTTAAAAAACAATTAATTCATACCTTCTATTTGTCTGCATTCTACCATGCAAAAATTCCACGTCTCATCATTTGTACCACTCAATCTGCTATTGACCAGTTGAATAAATTTAACTGTAAGAAGTAATGGAGCTTTAATTTAACTGAGGTAATTTAGTCTTATTAGCTCGAAATTTGCGATTTCAGGATTTATATACCAATCAAGAACTCCATTGCCGGTCGTGTTATTATTTTGTAAAAGTGCAATTGTTTGGTTTATGGTAGGAAAATGGATAATAAATGGAAGAAGTAAACATAGAGAGAGGATTCTGAGTGGTCTTTGTATCATTCAAGGTTTTCCTAAAAAAATATTGACTATGGGAATTAGCCGTCGATGTAGTTAATTTGCTCCCCCACCCACAAAAAATAAATAAACTAAAATCAGCGTGGTTAATTGCTGCCTTGTTTTTCAACATTATCTTTTAGCACGCTTATTATTATTTCCTCTGGTAAGAGCGTGTTATTGTGTTTTTAGCTGAATCTCTCTCTGACGTGGTTTGATGTAATTCCATATGCTTGATCATGCCCAAAGCATGAATTATTTGTGAAGAATCATAGGAAGATTATTATTTTTTGTTTTTCTTGTTCATTTATAACTTTATAGCTCGCTTTTGACATTTTTTTTTCCTTCTTGGATTTTTGGATTCAGGAGCGCCATAACAAAGCAATATCTCGGGACACCTGGTCCCAGCTACTGGAGTTTGCAAGGGTAAATTAAGATGCATGAAATGAATGAATACAAGATTTTTTTGGGACTGGAACATGCTTTCTCTTGCCTTTTATTCCCTCGGTTTTTCTACATTTACTACCATCCAAAATTTTACATCGTCTCTGTTCTTTTTTTTTTTGCATGACTTCTGAATTTTTTTGATCAAAATGTGAAAATCTCAGACATTCCACCCTTCTCACCCTTGAAGACCCATGAGTGTGCACAAGAAGATGATTTTGCTATTGGATCTCTACATGATTTTATTTTTGCTTACCAAGATCCGGATTATCTAATCGCTGTTCATGACAGATATGTTCTTTTGTGTAAATGCAGACCATTGATCCTACATTATCAAACTATGATCCTGAAGGTGCTTGGCCATATCTTATCGACGAATTTGTTGACTACTTGACTGAAAATGGCATAATTCAGAAGGGAAAATCAACTGATTGGAGCTACAAGCATTAATGGATTGCTCAGGTTGTGTAACAAATGCTAGTCTTTGCCATCATTGAAGGTTGAAATTCGAAAAGAAAATAGGACAAGAAGCAATCGCGTGTAAGATACTCTAGTTCATTTGGAATTATACATTCGTATTTCTTGTTGTTGACTATTATATGATCCATTCTGTTAGAAGCAATTGTTAAGACATTTAATTTCTAATTTAAATAAAGAATGAATGCAGCTTGTTTATTGTGAAGTATACAAGAACTTATGCCAACTTTTACTCATATAGAGAATTAGAGTTCTAATCATGTTGTATGGCAATATCAAATGCAAAAATTGCAAAGAAATCATAAACACTGTATTAGAGTATACCATATTTAGAAATTAGAAAAAAATGTATTTGTATCTGGGAAAAGAAAAAGTACACTGCAGCCCTTGCCTAATAGTTGAAAATTAATGCTCCATTTTTCTTTTTTTCATCCTTTTTTCCCTAAAGGGAACTAGAATTTTCGTGGGAAAAGAAAAAGTACTGCAGCCCTTGCCTAGTAGTTGAAAATTAATGCTCCATTTTTCTTTTTTTTCATCCTTTTTTCCCTAAAGGGAACTAGAATTTTCAAGAGAAGCGTTCAATATTAGAAGGTCCGTCGCCACCGGAAAATCATTCACCACCCAAAGGACTTGGAGGTCCATCGCCTCCCGGAGGCCCTATATCAGGAGGTTGATCGCCACCAGGAGATCCTTGACCTGGTGCACCACCTTAGGAACCTCACTTCCGCGTTGTGCGTTGTAATCCTTCGTGCAAATGCAGCTTAGCCATCTGCATCCTCCCAATAAGAATACTTATCCTGCAAAGTGTTCCACAATTGACATCATATGGCATCAAAAGTCTCTTTGCTAGCACGAGTTTAGGACAATTGACCATACTCTTTGAAAAAACTAGGAAGAATTGATATTATTCGAAGGATTGTGCTGTCAACCGATGTCGTGGTGAGATATAATTGGATCAAAATTTTATAAATCAAATAACTTCCCACTTACATTTTGACATTTCATCATTATGTAAAATATTAAGTAAATAATTATATACAAGAAGCATTTTTCTTATTTGAATTACATCAATATTATATTATTATGCGAAGTGCACGTTTTACATGCTAATCTTTATATACACATCGTGGTAAGTAGAAACTACTTGTTAATTAATATATTGCATATTTTTATTGTGATGATAATTTCATTCATTCTTGGATGGACAAGGTTTTCGACATAAACAACTTTGTGGTATGATTCTTCGCATTTGCCGTCGGGAAAACCTTCAGCCCTGCAAACTAGCCTGCAGTTGTGACCAATTGAGCAAAATCCTTTGAAATTTGAACTTGGTGACTCTCAATTCCTAGCCAGCACCTCCTCTGCAAATTCATGAACATCATGAGTTATAAAAACCTATTTGGAGATGATGATGATGATAAAGTTATTTTATCTTTTTAGGCTTAGTTAAATATGCTGTTATAATCAGAATTTACCCAAAAAAAAAAAAGAATTGTTTAGTGCATGGTCGAGGCAAAGAAAGAAAAAGAGTAGAGAGACGTACGAGATGCTAAACATAGCATGAAAAACATCATGAACCCGAACAAGCATTTAATCTTTATGGTTTTCGATATCTTCTTATCCTTTCACTCCTCGAAAAATATGATCTTCGTGTGCGTGAATTCATAGCAATACAACATGAGTCCTAGAATACAAGACCCCCTCGTCTATAAAAATCTTGAATTGAATAACATTGATTCTAAATTAAAAAATCATAAAATCCGAAATAAACTCAAATTGCGATGCATATATATTTTATAACTAATATTCATCGAGAATATACTATTAATTAATTCTTATGCTTTCCATGAATATGATGGTACGGTACCTAGTGTGGTGTAATGTTGGCCTCAAATGGACACTCAAATGCTTCAATGTGAATTATCTGTAGAAGACTTTGTGCATGTATAAATAAATTACCAATCGAATGCACTTTTTTGATATTGAAGCTAAAAGAGGTTATAGGTACACAACAAATGTATTTTTCTAATGAGAATTGAGGCTAATTCCCTTTATTTGCCCACACGATTCTTCTACATGGAAAAATAAATGAGACGGAAAAAATATAAAAATTTAGACAAAAATTAAGGATTGTCGAAGTTTTTCACTATATGAAAAATATGTACAATCGTATGGAATTTTCACTCACCAAATTATTGGGTTGTTTTCTCAACGGTATTAAAATTAAAGGGCCTAATTGTCGAGAGGAAAATTGAGAGGCTAGCATCGTATGAGTGTTAGTTCAAAGAGTAAAAATTATGTATGTAGTAAACCTTGTTGGATTATTTTTCTATGATTACACTGGGGAGTTTGTTAAGTGAAAAGCCTATTCCATCGTAACGAATGTTCATAAATTGAAGCTTTGATCGAGAGAAGCCAAAAATTTGATTTAGTGAGGTCTCTTTGACCTTTAATAGTTTCACTTTCCTTAAATGGACGATGGAGATTGATTTTTTTTTCCTTTTTTATGGTTCATATTTTGTCTAGATTATTTTTTGTAATATGTTTTTCGTGCACTGGGCTTTGGGCCGCCCCTGGATTTTTGCAACAACCCGATTCTAAAATAAATAAATAAAATGGGCCAATTATTTGGCCCAATCCACCCCTTATAGAAACGGGAAGAGTTCACAAATCAGGTATGAGGTATTAACTTTGACAATTGCAATATTTAGGTGTTAAGTTTCAAACTTGCAAAAAACAGGTATTTATTAATTAATTAAATATTTAATTGTAATGTAATATAATTAATCCACCTCACCTCCCCCATCCTTACTATTCCGACGACAGTTTGATGGCCACTCTACTCCGGCGACTATTCCTCCGACTGATGACTACTTCGGCGACTGTTCCTCGACCGCGCTTAATTCCCGCGACCGTTCTACCGTCGCTTAAGTCCATCGACTACTTCGATTCCGACAATTGTTAAGGTCACAATTATATGCAATTTGGTCACAGATATCTAATTAATTAGTTAAAAATTAATTTTCGGTCATAACTTATCAAATTATTGGTCACAAATATTTTTCTTGATCATAAATAAAAAATTTTATAAGTCACAAACTGTTTTTCAATCACAAATCAAAATTTTATAGTTCACATATTATTCATCGGTCACGAATAGAAAATTTTATAGGTCACAACTCACTTATTCATTACAAATTTTAGATCGCAACTTATTAAATTATTGGTCACAACTTCTTTTTTGATCACAAATCAAAAAATTTATAATTACAGGTTATTTCTCACTACGAATTAAAATTTTTTATATGTCACAGATTGAAAAAATCAACTATTATTGGTCACAACTCGATTACAGTGAGTCACAGTCACAATTTTTAGGTCACATATTATTTATTTGTCAAAAATTAACTAATTATTCGTCACAGTCAACTAAATAATTGGTTACAGACACCCATTGTATCTCATCCCACCCCAGACCACCGCCACAACTACCCCCACCGCCACATCCACAACACAGCACACAACAAAAATCACAGTCACAAAATAACCACAACCACCAATAATCACAATCAATTACACTCGAGGCTTATGCTAAAGCATATTTTTGTATAATTATTTTATTGCAATAATGTATTTGCACAGTACAAGATATCAAATTATTACGGAATGAATACATATTTATTAGGGAAAATTGATAACTCCTATAACTAACGTTACATTTTGAGAAATGAAAACGTTTCATAAAGCAAAAATCAACTCACTACCAAAAAAAAATAATAGAAAAAAAATTACAATGTTATGTATTGAACTGACCTGAATTTAAAAAAAAAAAAAATCATACAAAAATATTTTTTTTTACAATATTATGTATTGGAACCAAGTTTGTAGGTTCCATAGATTAGAAAATTTATGGAAATAGTTTATTTCTTTTAAAAATATCCATACAAATAGCAAATTAGTTACTTTCTCCTTAAAAATGTGTCGACGTCAGCAATTAAAATCTCTGCAAATTATGGATAAACATTGTAGAGCTAGAATAAATGTTGAAGATATATTGTCACCTTGTTGTGGGCCATGTGACTCCTTACATCATGTGATGTACGTCACCGTGGTGATCTTGAATGGATTGTTTAATAAAAAACAACTGTGGTTCTAATAAATTATATATCATATAATTGCAACAAATTCATATTTTAATAGTGATTAAAATAGCAATTTCAATCTAAATCAATGTCGATAATTAATTTTAATCACATATTTTATGGAATTCACAATTTTTTAACAATATATTTTATCAATTTTGTTCAAAATCTACTAAAAATATTATTTTAAACGATCTTATTCGATCGAGGTCCATCTGAAAAATAAAGCCCAATTAAAAGGCATGCATATCCAACTATAACCCAAGCCTGTTTAAGTAGGAAAGTGGCAAGCGCCTGAGATTTTCTTCATCGGTATTGTTGCGCTAAAAATTGGGGGAGGGGCGAAAAGAGGGGTATGTTCATCACCCCTGCAATGGCGGACCCAGCACAAAAGTTCAGCACGAGCGGATCGAATGTTAATTGTTGACCATTGACCGTCGACAATCAGCGATCATAAGAGTGATGTCGTTTATTAATATTTAAAAGGGAGTTGTCTCCACACCATATTTACTAATTTCTCATTTCAAATCAATGCACAACAACACAACTGCACAAGACAAGTTCTTTACTGATTGCAATTTACAGAATAACCAAGTATACCTAAACCTAATTATCTATCACAGCAGTATCACTTATCAAGCATCACTCATCAGCAAAGAAATCAGACAATGCACAACAACACAGGACAACAAATCTGCTGATTACAATTTTTCAATTTGCAGAAGAACCAAGTAAACCTCATTACCTATCACAGTATCACCAGGGACGGACTGATAAAGAAAAGAATTCAGACAAATACAGACTATTTTTGCATTTTATTGCACTTAAATTTCATGATTTAACATCGAATATGACATGACCAAAATAATTCATAAACACTTAAAAAATGACACCCGTAATGCCCAAAAACAACTTACGGTTTCAAATTCACCAAAACTTGCGACGGACGAACGGTAGCAGCCTGATGGGCTGGCCGGACTGCTAGTGGTGGGCTGTTCGCGAAGGCAACGATGGGCGACTAGGCGAGAGAGAGTTGAGAGATTGAAAATTGGTGAAGTCGTGAAGATGAATCCTCAATTTGGGGATAGATTTCGATTTTGGAATGAAGACCCGAAGGCTGAAGACTGAAGTCATTTGATCTTGCCATTTGGCCTATATAGTTAAGGATTGGGTCCAGAATAAATGGCCCAATCCAATTTAAAAAAAACGATGATGATTGATGGGCTAGGCCGAATTGGCCCACTTAAAAAAAGATTATAGGCTGGGAGTTAGACCAAATTGGCCCAATTTTACAAAAAAAAAAAAGTAGAAGGAATGAAGAAGACGAACAAGTTGGAAGCTGCCAACGAAACTCCCAACTGCAGCACTGCTCTGGCTGTTCGGCCCCTTGGTCGAGTGATGGGTCCGTCTCTAATAGGTGACCAATATAACAGCTTAGCCCCCGTTTGGCCCCCATTAAAATTATAATCTATTTTTCTATTTCTTATCAACANAAAAAAAAAGAGAGACAGAGAGAACCCTATTGTCTCCCGCACCGTGGCGCCGGTCTCTTTCTTCCTCCCAGCACGGGCGGTCGCGGGCTGGGTCCGCCCCTGATCCCCCTGGCATCAATTTATCTTGTGTAGCAGTGATTTCTACTCTACTTCTTCATCAACAAAGTTGGAAGGTAGTATCGGATTTTTTAGTATAAAAACGGGTTTTATATGTTGAAATATCTGATTGTTGTGAATGATTTAATTTCAACCCAACTCCTTATAATTTATTTATTTTTTTCCAAAATTGTTGTTTCTTGATAGTAATCTTCCTCTTGCAACGGTTATTTTTTAACTACATTTTTCTTGAATTTTTTATGCTGTTGTTTATGGTTTTCTCATTGCCTCAAAAACTGGCCCCCAGGAGCAAAATTCAGTGAGGGCAGTTGCCCCCGCTAGACCCCGGGTGGCTCCGTATTTATTTTATTTTTGCTTGTTATGAATTTTGATGAGAACTTGAGATTCGCAATTCGTTTAATGCATGGATTATATGAAATTTTTTGGGTTTTCATATCAATCAAGAAATATTAGATCTTTTTTAAAATTAATCCTTAGTGATGAAGGATTAGTATTCAATCCATTACACGAGTGCCCAGAGTATTGAGGACTATGTTAAATTACTTCCCCTTTTGTATGCTAATGAGTTTAATAGCTCATCGAAATATTCTATGAAATCACTGAATGCAGCTATTACTTTTTTTAGGGTATTTTTGCTTAAAGTTTTATTGATGATGAGCAGCGTGCCTTGCTTCGCTTTAGGTGTTAAAGCTCTGAATGCATGTATCTCCCATTTGTAAATATTTCTTTTTGTTCTGATTAGTGTTCTGTTTGGCAGGCACTTTTGGCAGAAGATCTCCCATAGATTTTCTCCCAGATTCAAAACTTAGAATCTACTCAAAATTGTAAGTTTGCAATTTTTTTTTTTTTTTTTCAATATAGCCTTTGGATTGCCCAACTGGGTTTCTATCAAATAATGTTTATGTTATGTGTTCAGAAAAAGGAAGTTCAACTGTGAAGTCTAGGGGGCTTTGTTTGTCTCGAAATCAGCTCCATCAGCCGGGAATGCCTTTAACTAGGCTTTAGCCATAAGCTTCCTCAAGTTAGCAATTATGGATGAAGTAATCCAAGTCGACAGAAATTTCCCCTTGTTTTCTAGAAAAAAACCAACTGCTACCACCACCGTAAAATCCCTACCTTCTGGTGAAACGGATGTTCCTTCACCAAAATCAGTCATAAAAGAATCAGACCCTGCTCCTGCTGCTCCAAAATCAGTCTTAAAAGAATCAGACCCCAATCCAACTCCTGCTCATGTAACTTTCTTAAACCTTGGCCTAGACAAATGGGTTGTTGATACTTGCAAGGAGCTGGGCATGAAGCAGCCCACTCCGGTCCAACGTTACTGTATTCCCAAAATACTAGCTGGGCAGGATGTCTTGGGCCTGGCCCAGACAGGAAGTGGAAAAACAGCAGCTTTTGCTCTGCCCATTCTTCAACGCCTCTCCAAGGATCCATACGGGGTCTTTGCTCTGGTGTTGACTCCTACTCGAGAGCTTGCATACCAGTTGGCCGAGCAATTTCGAGCTTTCGGGGGAGGTGTGAACCTGCGATGCACTGTGATTGTGGGTGGCATGGACATGATAAACCAGGCACAGACTCTAATGCAGAGGCCACATGTGGTGATTGCCACTCCTGGCAGGATTAAGGTTCTTATTGAAGAGAATCCGGATATTTCTTCTGTTTTCTCGAAAACCGAGGTGATTGGTTTTTTATTCCTACCTGTATTTTTGATAATTGCTAAGTGGTAATTGATTCCTATTATAGACTGATATTGAATTTTATTTTTGAGAAAGAATTATGATAATTATGTGATTTTTTTTAACACATTAATCTCTGAATAGAGGAAAATGATGTACATAGCAATGGTAAATGAACAGCCTTACGAGGAAGAAGGTATCAATTTTTCTGAAGATACTTTTGTGGGAACCTAGCTTTATATTAGATTTATTAGAATTTAAAGGCAAAACATTAAATGTCTGTTTCAGTGGTACTCTGAAGTCTTAAGCTTCTATTTGAATTTAATGAGTGTGGTGTGTGTTGTGAGTTTCCTCACCAATTGATATAGCTACTAGACTTTTTAATGAATTCACAAGTAATGTACCTCTAGAACATTTGAAGTTTTTCACCACAAATAATTTAAAGTCAGTGCAACTAGCATTGAATTCAGAGCTTTGCATACAACGAAATATGAATATTCCCAAGTCTGATTGTTGTACCACTAATCATTGCCAGCAAATGTACTATTGCTTTATGGTGAGCTTTCTATTGATTCAAGAGTTCTTGGTTATGTCAATGATTGTGCCACAACTCTGAGTAGGGAATCTTTCTAAGATATACATTACGGGCCCTTCCAATTCTCTTTGTTACTGCTATTTATGATACTGAATTGTGGCCTACATGCTACATGGAGAGTTTCATAGCTCATAGTCTTTACTACATGCTTATCAATTTCATTCTTTTCCTTTTTGTTTTTTTTTTTAAAGTATAAAGAGTTTCCATTACAATGTCTAGTATCTATATCTGGTTAAATTAGACTGTCGATGTGCTTTTATCGTCCACAAGCTTTCAAGCATAACACAATATATCTGTTGCAGTTTTTAGTTTTGGATGAAGCAGACAGAGTTCTTGATGTTGGCTTTGAAAGAGATTTAAGAGTTATCTTTCAGTGCTTTCCCAAGAATCGACAAACGTTACTATTTTCTGCTACCATGACAAGTAATTTACAAACATTGCTCGAGCTTTCTGCAAATAAGGCATATTTCTATGAGGCATATGAAGGCTTCAAGACAGTAGAATCTCTGAAGCAGCAGTATCTTTTTATCCCCAGAAATGTGAAGGATGTATATCTTTTGCATGTTCTGACCAAAATGGAAGAAATGAAGATTCGATCTGCTATAATTTTTGTTTCTACCTGCAGGTATTGTTTCATTTTAATATCAAGGATATTTCAGTAATCTCTCTTTTCATCATTCAGTTTCAGTTGACAAGGACATTAGATTAGCTATAAGCCTATAATTGTTGTAAACGTGGTATTATCTCTTCATAACTATTTATGGATGCATGGAACGTTGTCTTATGCGTGTGAGATATTGATGTAAAAACACTCTTCAAACACTACATTTTGTATTAGAAAATAGCATAATAATTGGGCAAAGCTACAATCTGTTGGTTGAATCGCTATGGCATGACTGTCAAATAGTTGACTCAATCTCATAAAATGGCCATGATTGAAGTAGAGTAAATTCAAGCATCAGTACAATAAGTCTACGGCTTAGTTTCTATAGCAGTAGTGAAATTGCCCATTTTCCATGTCAACGCTAATTTTTCAAAATAGGAGAAAGCTCCAGAGTGGAACATGGTGCATCAGTTAGCGTGTATCTTGCATCGATGAATAGCATACTCTTATTGTAAGTTTAATATCAAATAAGTTAAGTTGAACTAATGATAGATCACTTCTGAGAATTTAACATGGTCAGGGTTCCTTGATTATATGGGAATTGATTAGTTCTTGTGCAAACCTCGTCATTTGTCTTATTTGATCTTCATTGGATGTTTTCTATATGTTTACTGGGATTGTGCAGGAGTTGCGAGCTCTTGTCTTTGTTGCTGGAAGAACTCGAAGTGGAAGTTGCAGCATTGCATTCTTTCAAATCCCAGTCTCTGAGGCTTTCTGCGTTGCATAAATTCAAATCTGGTCAGGTCCCTATATTGCTAGCCACGGATGTTGCCAGTCGCGGTTTAGATATTCCAACAGTCGATCTGGTCATAAACTATGACATACCTAAGTAATTGCTCTAACCATTTGTTTAATTGTTATTAATACATATAGCATTCTCTTCACCAAAATCCACTGTCTACTCATTATAGGTATGCTCGGGATTATGTTCACCGCGTTGGGCGTACTGCAAGAGCAGGAAGAGGAGGCCTGGCTGTTAGCTTTGTCACCCAGGTATATATTTAAATTTGCTTTGTTCAATTTTGAAGCTGCAATTATTAGATTCCAATACGTACAAAAGTTCCTTACCCTACCGACCTTTTTGGAAAACACAATCTCACTGTGTTTCTTCACTTTGTTCTTTCTGCATCAAACATGCAAGGGAGACTTTCCTGATAGATATTCACGTAGTCCTTCATTCTCCAAAGATTTAATCTGTTTAATTCTTGATATGTTTTACATTTTTGTTGAAATTGTGCAAACTCATTATTCAAATCCAAAGTAGAACTTCTGTTAGAAAGATATCAGATAATTTAACCCCTTCCTTTCACTCTTCATAGTGACCAGTGATTAATTCTACTGTTATGGATGCTCTTCGTCGGTCTCGAATGCACGTCTTTAAGGGTTTCTTGTTTCCGTTAACTTGCATAACTCAGTTTTGAAGATATATTTTGCAGAACGAGGTGGATCTTATACATGAAATAGAAGCTGTTATTGGAAAGCAATTGGACGAATTTGAGTGTAAAGAAAAAGAAGTGCTTGATAATAATATTACACGGGTAAGAGCGAACATTCTAAAATAATTGTTCCTTCATTGGTTAGTATTGTAAGTGCAACTTGTCACTAGATTTTGTATTCTATATCCAGAATCAAGCTTTTACTATCAGTTGCACGAGCAAATTGAACTTTCAATGAATTATTGTCATGTAAATATATGACTTGGATTTCATTTTGATGAGGCTACCTAGTAACATACTTGTCAACCTTTCCCGTGATTTTCAGGTTTACAAAGCGAGGCGCGTAGCGACAATGAAAATGATGGACGAGGGCTTTGATGAGAAAGCCCAAGCCCGAAAAGCTCAGAAATTGAAAACATTAGAAGAAAAAGGCTTATTGAATAAGAAGAGCAAAAAACGTAAAAGAAAAGTTAAAGAAAGAAAAAACTAAGATATGTGGCCTCTCTTATATCCACTGTTGGCTGCATTAGAAGGTTTCCATTCAACTTGTCAACTAGAAGAGAAAGCAAGACCGTGCTTTTGGTTTTTGGATTAGATTATTTTGCTAGGAAATTTTGATTGTACTTCTTTACGCGTTAATTATGTAGCTGAAAAGTTTATTGTGTGTACAAGTACACGAGTGGATGATTGTGTTCTTGAATATGTTTGAGGCATTCATTTTTCCCCATAATGGTTCTCATTCAGTTATTTGCTAGATTTCTTTTACATGGATGAAGTCGTCTTGATTTTTAATCACTCTCTACCTTGCCCCTGTATGGTTCAGCTAAAAAGAAAGTTAAAATTTTAGTCGAAGTCAACAATTAATTTTAACCACACATTTCATGAAATTCACAGCTTGTCAGCAAATTTTTTTATCGAAATTTACTGAAAATCTGATTTTTATATAAACCAAACATGGGCAAAATTGTTTGCAGACATGAAAAGGAATAATCAGTGAGAGAATGAGGAAAAAAACACTCAGGTTTCTAAAGATCTTATATGCAGATATTGAACTCCGCCTTTCCAATCCTCTCGTGTCAAAATCCTCCAGTATTTGAAGAACTGTGTCTACATAATGATAGCAGCTTCCTGAAGCTGTCATCTGCTTTGACGTTATCTTCTTCTAGAACTGGACTAGAGGGCAACCAAATTGACTTTCGTTTCAACAGTCAGGATGAAGAACCATATAGTCACTGGAGAATTTAGCATCTGTGGAGTGGTGCAGGATAGATGTCCAAAGGTTTATAACGCAGCCGTTCGTTGTGAGGCAATAGTCCTTCCTGGATAAGAAAAAACAAATGCCATTGCCAAAAAATTCTGAGTCACAGGTTGAGTGAAAAGAGGCTTCTTGCATTGCAGGATATAAAGGACTGATAGTCTATGACGTGCCAAAAAATGAATACTACTACCTCTTCTAAGTTAATTCGATAAGGCTTCGCAAAATCTTCAAACATAATTGGCGATAATCCTTCCATTCTTTCTTGGACTTCCTGGAAAAGAAACAGCTAAGCATGAAAGCAATTGCATATATGAGTTGTTTGCAAACATTGCACACTTCAAAGTGTTCCAAGAAAGATGAAAGCAAGCAAACTGAAATGAACTGTCAAACACAATATTACCAATGCCAAACAAAGAACATGACATACTACAATGGACGGAGTAACACAATAGGTAGAACTTACAGAAAAGTTGTCCCAAAACTTTGTTAAATGTTTTACTCATTTTCTGGAGCTGAAACCATGGAATATCAATGCAACGACAGATGAGACCCTACAGGTACTAAATAATGGTGTTTCCAAGAACCAAATTCTAAAGATTCAGAATCGGACTCAATTCTGCTTCCAAGGACTTCTCATCATTTTTTTCATCAGCAACAGGGATCTGATGCATTTATGGTTCAAGTGATGGAAGGGGAGAATGAGGAAAAACATTTTTGTGGAAGTTTGTTTTGTTCAATTCTCCATTTAGTCTCTTCCCTAGTACCAAACATACAGAATGAAATTGAGCAACTATCATACCAATCCGGTTATCCTTGAGTTTTCTAGAAGTTCCTTTGCAATCAAATCTAATATCTCTCTGTTGTCCATCAGTCCCTTCATTGCAAGTTCTTCTGTCTCTTCAATGTACTGTCATCGACATGTAATTCATTCAGATAAAAAGAAGCTATAAGTAGGCAAAATGTGAAATCTTTCTTGTAAAAGTAACATAAATTCTATAACGTTGCGCTAAACGTTTCGGTAACACTGTGATTGTTAATTTATGAAACTTAATCACTGTATGTGTTTTCTTTTTTCACATAAACTTGGTTTTATGTACCTGGTGGGGATGTTATTGGCTTGTATCACTACTGGGTGTTGCTTCATTTTGATCAGGATGGTAGTAACACATTTATATTTATAATTTGAAAGTTGCAAAACGTAATTTGACAAAGAAAAAGGCATATATAGAACCCTAATACAGAAACCTATGATCTGGACACTTATGCATAGGTGATAAAGATTTCACGAGATAGAGAGATGTATGAAGCCATAATTACTTTTCTAAAAGCAACACAAAGTGAAAAGTTTATGGCGAAAAGGAGATGTAATTAAATTGAAAATGAAATTGAAAGCGAACTCCCTTTGTGTAATGGTGGAACACCATCCTTGTACAATTTGATTATGTAGAATGGTTTCCAACAAATGTGAGGATTTCTGTGGCGATAGTTGTAATGAAATCATAATCTTATAACCACATCTAGGAAAATTCATTACCCTTGTCAATTCTCGAGTAAATAGCTCAGAAACTTCAAGTGTCATATCAGCTGGAATGATGCGAGGATCGTCCCACTAATATCAAATAAAATTGGACTAAAGTTAGTTATTTGAGAGTATCATTTAAAATAAAAAAACGGTTACTTTATAAGATATATTCAAGCTGCAAAGGAAATATATGCAAGTAAAAGAAATACCTTATATTTTATCATCTCACCATCCGGATTATCTGGTCGATCAACCAGACCGATTCTCTTTGTCAAAGCAGTGAGCCCCAACCTATGATTCATAGGGCTTATCACCATTTCCCGAGCAATCTGAGGATAAACTCAAACAATTGACTAGACTTCAATCATAAACAATAATACTATTCTGCACTCCTCTTTTTCAACTTTGACTCTGAGAATGCTTTAACATTGACGAGGCCTCATTACAATAAATTGAATAAAAGCTCTATGTTTGAATTTGAATCTAGAAGGTATTTTATGTTACCTTCGTAATTTTTTCTAAGTCATCTCTTCTTCCATCAGTAATGTCATCACCAAACACAATACGCTCAGCACAGTGTCCCCCATGAGCAACCACCATTTGCATTTGCATGTAGCCAAAGGTTGTATAACCTTGATCAACCATATCTTCTCGAGGATAAAAAACAGACACTGCAGTTTCCTGCTCAAGCATGCAACAGATAAAGGTCATTCTAAGTAACAACCTATGAAATACACTTCCAAATATGCATTGACTTCATATTGTACCTTGCCACCTGGTAAGAGCTGGGAAAATGCATGCCAGTCAAATCGAGGGAACAAGTGTGCCAACACTATGTGACCAGCTTCATGTACAGCCAGAAGTCTTTTCTTTTCCAAAGACACCTGATGTAGTTGATATATAATTAAAGAAAAAAAGAAAAGAAAAACTTTAGTTAAGCGGAATTATATGTAATCCACAACTTTGATAAGTTCTATGAAAGAAAACCATACACTTTGTTCACATTTTTGCTGCTCTTCTTCAGTTAGAAGCACACCCAGACCCTCAAGCAACTGCTTGTCCAGTACATCGACAATATCTTGCTGGTAGATCTTAGAATGCCCTTTTCTCACCTTGATGGATAATAAAACAATAAAAATCCTCTTAGTTAGTGATTTAACAGACATCTTTATCAAAGAAGACTAACATAGGACTGAGATCATATCAAAAAATCCTAAAGCACAAGCCTCCCACACATCATGAAAAGTTCTAGACTCAGTTAGCTCTGCAATTTATAAATGGATGCCAAACTGAATATATGATATGAGTTGAAAGAAGTCCTGAAGTTTTAAGATCGAAATCTGTGTAAGTTAGCAGAAAAATGTAATTTGAAAATAGTTTTATTTCAGGAAAGTGGACTACATATATAAGATGCAAAATAAAAGGACCCTACTCGGATTATAGGTAGAGTGCCTTCTTATGCTATGGACATGGATTTACATCAAGTTGGAAACTTGGAATTGGAACATCCAAACATAAAATTACATACTATCAAATTGATTTAAGCATCTTCAGAAAAAGTGCAGAAGCAGTTGAAAATTTGAAAAAGTACGAACTGCCAAATAAGAGGGAGACAAGCAAAATGAAAAACTATTTTACTACAAACTGTGACTTTACAAATATTTCTCATTTTTCCTTCTACACCACCAAAGCTTCATCCATCAGTGGAGCTAAAATTAGAAGCACACAATCATGAGTACATCAAAGTGCATAAACCAGCAAAATTAAAATTAATTTCCTTGGATTAAGGATAATAACTTACAGACATAATTCCTGCTTCATTGACTAGGTTTCTTATATCTGCACCAGAATATCCAACTGTGCGAAAGACAAGCTGTACAGGAAGAGAAAAGTAAAATACGGTAAACGGCTTTACCACGCATTGAGCATATTTACGCAACTATCTCATTACTAAGTTCCATTTAAGGCAAGTTAAAAGGTAACTGAAAACTCACCAAGAGAATACAGACGAAGAGAGTAAAAAGGGGACAAGAAGCAGTAACATACCTTTTCAAAGTCAACATCCTCTGCAAGCTCCTTCCCAGCACTGTGAACACCAAAAATTTGCACTCTTTGGTTTGCATCAGGTAACCCAATGTACACGCGTCGATCAATACGCCCAGGGCGAACAAATTCTAGGTCCAGTTCATCTGGTCTATTAGTCGCACAGATAAAGATAACAGCTTGCCTTAGTGAGAATCTATCAACACCAGTTCTTTCTTTCCTGTGGACAGAAATATTACTTTTCAGCTTTAATTATAGAGCAGGTAAAAGACTAATCATAGGATTGAAGCAATATTCTCAGAAGATGATCAAAAACTTATCGATCAAATTTCACCACACCCTACGAGAAAAAAAGTTTTTCTTTTCTTGTTTTTCCCCCTGGGCAGCACATACAGGAACGTGTAGAATTATGCAATTGGCAAATTATATACGAGTGGCCAGATTAACATGTTATCCATGCTATGTGATGAAGTTAGATGCACATAGAGATGCTGTACATAAAGTAAATGCAAATACTAACTCTCCCTCCAACTGAGCAATGAGAGCTTCAAATGTTGCTCTTCTTCGTGGATCCTTCCTCGCATGCCTTCCAGCAATAGCATCTATCTCATCCACAAATACAAAAGCAGGAGCCTGCACAAATGACTGGTCAATTAGTATGTGTTTCTTCCTAAAACTGAAACGATCAGAGTATAAGCGGTGCAGAGTACAGTCTCTGTATGCATGCACGTGACACTCAAAAAGTCTCAATTATTTGCAGCCATGTATCTTGAGTTCCTGGATACCAGAAATTAACAGTTACCATGCTTGTTTTGGAACTCAGATTGATGGGAACATGATTATTATAATCAGTTCTATATAGTGCTATGAGACATTGCTCATGTAGTCAGATTAAGAGATGCGTATCTAAATACAAGTAATCTCTCAATTAAGTTTGGCTTCAAAGCTTGTTGCTTTTTTCAGTGCTCCTCCAAGAAGGCCAAAGAGCATCCAAAATGCAATAATTGAATAAGAATTTTGAGTCAAATGATCACAGACTTCCCAAGTACTTTTACAATGGTGTTAGCTTTGAATTACCCATAATATGCATATCTCCGGACATACTTTTTCCCCAAATTTCAAGATTTTTAAGATATGAATTGTATTCTTTCCTAAAATACTGACCTTCGTGATCCTAATCTTTAAGTGTTAGAGATAAACAGGACATGGCATTAAACATAATACAGATCTTTTGCATTCTAAGAGTCCCAGCAATCTAATGTTATAGGAATCCAAATCCTTTTTCCACATCCAATCATTTACCCCATAAGATATAGCATTACACTGTAAAAAACAGTGTACTTACATTTCTCCTTGCAATTGAGAACAGCTCATTGATTCTTGCAGCACCACTTTTCTCGCTATCTGTAAACTCAGCACCGGAAGCAAAAACAAAAGGCAACCCACTTTCCTTTGCAAGTGTCCTAGCAAAGAGGGTTTTGCCTGTTCCTGGAGGTCCAGAGAGAAGCACACCCTACAAAGTAGATGATGAGACAGTGAATTGCACCGTCTGTAATTCGCAGCATGGTCCAGATTTAATTGCTTCATCAATCTTAGAAATATATAAGCTTACTCGAACAAACTTCACGTCCTTTTCATAATACTGCATGGGGTTTCCCATGTATATCATCAACTCATCCAGAAGATCCCAGACATCCCCTCCTAAGACTACATCTTTGTACATTGATTTTGTTTCACCAACTTCACCAACTGGCTGGGTAAATGGTGAAATAAGAGATCAGAACCAAAGATGGTTATAGGTAAAAAGTGCAGTTCAACTCAGAATAGAATACTTACCAGAATAAAATTTTCCGCATAAGCCATATCAAAAAGTTGGTTATATTTCTTATAAAGAAAGCGGTTTGTTGTAATATGAAGAAGCATAAGAGATTCTCTTATAAACCATAAGATTAATATTCCCGGCAGTAAAGCAAACACAACTTTTAGGAAGTAATGGATCTGTCGCTTCTGAAGAAGATCTACTTCAACACCAGCACCTGCTATTGCCTCAAACAAGAAAGGATCGAGTGGAATATCAACCTAAGAAGGTAAGAAAAATAGAAAGTAATAAGCATTTGGACCGAGGACAAATACCATCTCAGCAAAAACACAATTGCATATCAGACTCACAGTATATTCTAGAGGGAACCCTTCTTTCATAGTTACGTACAATCTTTTCAGATCCTCTGTAAAGACAACAGCAGCAACCTGACAAATAGAGCTCATGTTAGGAACAGCCTAACATATTAGTCTACTTCGGAATAAGTCATTTAAGAACATTGTAATGGAGTCATCTTTTCTAAGCAGTGGACCTAAGGATCTCTTGATAATTGTAGGATCTAATATTATTCCAATTTTAGTTTATGCAAGGTTGACATATAAAATCAAGAAAATGAAAAAGAAGCTGGCAGCAATTGAGTATGACATCAGCGAAGGCTCCATTTCCAATTCTCATTCCTAACATCCATTCATCAAACTGTGCGGAATACATAGAAAGGGAAATTATTTGTAATTCCTGGATTTCAATACAAGTCCTCCTCCATAAAATTACATCCACAGGAGTCCTATATCCAGAAGAATATATTTGCTCTAATTTGTCCTTCAACTTTAGATTCACACATGACAGTCTAATATTTGTGCTCTTTTTAATTACTATTTTTATATGAACACTATTTTGTTTTCCTCATTAAGCTAAATTTTCATTTCAATCAGTAAATACAAAGTGAAGGATGGTAGCAACCATTAACTGCTAGAATTATATTAATTTGTCAAAGTCAAAAAAATAACAAAACTTGGGACTTGTGAATTTGAAAAAAAAAATAAAAAATTTACACTTTGTGGAGTTAAGCCCTTGTTTGACTCCCTTGAAAACAAAACAATTTATTTCTCATACTCATTTTCAACCACACATTCACACAATAAAATATGTTGCACGTAAACTAAAAACTTTTCCCCACTTTTTAACCACAAGTTC
>CAIGRB010022956.1:117340-155173 GCA_903798255.1 Fraxinus quadrangulata
TTTTCACTTCAAAAATATATTATTCTTATATTAGAAATTTAAAAAAGATCTCAAAATATTTTCATGCTACTAAAAGCAGGAAAAAGGTGGAACTCCACTGCATACACAAAGTAAATAGGAAATTAGTGGCCATAAATAAATTATATAAAATTATTAAATAACTAAATATTAACATAATATGTCCTTTCAAATGATTAGGATTTTTTCAAATATCTCTTCATGCAAAATAGAACAGATATGTAATTTTCCCAATATTGCAAGAAGTGGCTTTCTGAAGCACCTTGCCTGAGAATTGCATTTCCAAAGAACTTTTAAAGAAAAAGGTCTTGTTCTATCTGAAGTAAATGAACCTATAGGATATATAGGAAGAGAAAAGGGCAAAGGATGATAGACTGTTCACCTCTGAAGAATCAAGTTTCTGAAGAAAATAAGTATAGGGAAGTTTTGGACGGTAGCGCCACCATCTTTTTGAGATCCACAGTGCCCTTGTTCCTTGTGTTTCATTAACCTTCTCGACCACATCCTTACGAAGGCTATTCTCTACTTCTTTCATGTCAAATTCAACCGCATACTTAGCATTTAATGAATCTAATTGTTCATTTAATTTCTCCTTATGAAGAATTTCTTTCCATGCTTGAAGCCTATCACGCCACGTTCCTACTGTATCCTGATTTTCAACTGTAAAAGAAACGTGTCAAGTATGATTGCAAGAATAGATTAGTCATGTTATATAATATGGCTGTGAGAGAGTCCACTGGACAAAAGTCAAGTGATGACTATTTTGCAACCTGAGAGCGCAAATTAAAGACTGGAGAAGATTTCGAGAAATTCAAATTCTTGTGGACTTGGACTTCAAGATCCAATTGGGCTCAATAAACGATTGCCAATTGGTGTATTAGACACAAAAGGTCAAACATAACTAACAAATGCTTAAGATTCACTATGCTTCTCAAATCTCAGTTACGGTGTGATTGCAGAGCATTAACTATGCTTAAGTACTAATTTATACATTTCCTAGACCAGGATTATCTTATTACTTTCAATTTTCCATAGGTTCTTCTGTTTCTTTTGATTTTCAAACACTATTCTCGGGAATTTCCCATTAGCACCCAAAACAGCCCCATAAACCCACTAAATACTCTTCAGTTAATCAGAAAATATCTCTTCAGTCTCATACCCAAACCTTTGGGCACAATCCACATCATATCCCACCACAAATTTATCAAGGAGGATTTGAGAGAGTTTTCTTAAAGGTATCCTGCATACAGTCCAGAGCGTAGAAAAAGGCCGACTTTAAATGTGGGGTCGGAATAGACAAAATTATCATAAAAATGAGTACCACAAGTGCTATAGCTCATGTTTTAGCCCTAGTAGCTTGAAATTCTCAAATACAGGTTGTACATGGTGACTATCGTGTTATTTGTCAAACTAGTGGAATATTTTTAGAAACAACTTCAAGAGGATAAGATGATTCAGAAGCAATGATCTAAGCAAGTTGATCTATTTAATCAACAGTTGTAATGCTAAAACGAAAAAATGAGGAAGAGATATTTAAATAACCTGATAGTCCTAATTCTTCCTTCAGACTCTTCTTATCCTCTGTATTCAATTTTGCATCGTGGTCTATAATTTCTTTTACGTTTTCCTGGGAACGGTCAGCGTCATCCTCCCATGCATCTTCCCCAACAAAAGAACTATCATGAACAAGTGTCCCATCAGGACTCTCAATAAACTTTTTGAGCTTCAGACCTTTCGGTGTAGTCTTCCTCCACAAACCTTTTTTGAACCTGTAGGAAGAAGAAAAGGTTGAAACTTTGAGCAACTTAGAAACATCAACATCACCAATGTCATTACATCAGTATTTCAACATCTATGCCACCAAACTATGGATATTGAAATCAATTTCATTTTATAACTTTGGTTCATCGAATTATTGCAGATACTGGGAGGTGATTGAAGCAAAAGATAATACTAGATAACAGAACAATTTTTCGGGTTGTCAAGTTCCTAATATGACAAATTCTTAACTTCAAACTTGATCCTTCTTTTTTGATGCTTTAGGGCCATCTTAAATCAGAACAACTATATGTGCTTTGCTCCAATTACCCTAAAGTCTAAAGACCTCTGCCAGTACCATATACATCAAAAAGGCACTGTGCCGTATGACAACAAAGAAATTTTTCTTTGCCCTTTTCCCGTATTTTGCTCCAATTACCCTAAAGTCTAAAGAACTCTGCCAGTACCATATACATCAAAAAGGCACTGTGCCATATTGTCACAAAGAAATTTTTCTTTGCCCTTTTCCCGTATTCCAAATCACAATAATCAGATACCAAGCCAGTAAGGATGGTGGCAAATTTATAAACGTCTCACTATTACCATTACAACATTCAACTGGTTAATGTTTTCTAGAATGAATTATAGTTACTATGCTTCCAATTTTTTTTTTATCAGTGATCGAGTATGATAGGATATCAATCTAACTGTGGTCGTGAAACTAAACCTAAAGGAAATTTTTCCGAGGAATTCAATTACTTTGCGGATAGATATTGGTTAATCGACATATTTAACTTTCTGAAGTAATTAAAAATAGAGATACCATTTGCCCATTAGTTAGAGAAAGGATTTTGCCAATTTCTGTCAAACGAGTACACAACTTTTATCCATTACAAAAAGAAAACTATAAGTTGCATAAGAATGACTGGATTAGAAATAAACTTACTTTTGAACATTTGTAGGAGTGGGCTCAGGAATCAATGCCTCCATATATGCCTCTGCCAATTCTTTTCTTTCACGTTCAATAATGGGCGCTCGAATTGCCACACGTATTCTTTGACAAGAAAATATCATAACAAAAGCATATAGCACCAAAACACCCACTCTTTTGGGTTCCCAATTTTTTACATCCTGAGAACAACAAAAAGTAATACTATGAAAACAATAATAATACTAATTTCCTCCAAGCCAATTTCAATACATATGATTCAAGCATTTTGAGGACAAAGGAAGAGCAATTTGGGATGTGCTTTAAAGTGAGTTAAACTAGCATTTAATTTACTTATTTTGCCAACCATAATTACAATATTACTTTTTCACTAACAAAACTTACTTTGGAGCACAACCAAACATGATGTTAAAAATTCATCTTTTAAGACACATTAGCAAAAATTATACCTTCCAACGTTCCCATTTATTCCAATTAATGAACTGAGGTACCAACTCGGAATTCACCCGTTCCATCCCATCCCGGCTTTTCTGAATTGAGTCTTGCATCCAGCCCGACAACTCATTTACTTTAACTTCAGCAGATTTCAAGTCAAACCCAGTTTCTTTCTTCACAGACTCGCCCAATTTCTCAAGAAACCGCTGAGAACCACTGCGAATTGACTGTGAAAAAGGAACCCACGAGAAACCCTCGGGCGGGCCACCTGGATTTATGTCCGAGGAAGAAGATGCTGAAATTATGAGCCTTCTTTGGCGGGAAAGCTTGAGCTTGTAATTTCGATAATGTAACGGCAGGAGGGTTCTTCTTCTGAGAAAATGGAGATTTTTTGACGAGAAAAAAAGTGGGTTTGGTCTGCATTGGATTGGTGTAACTTCCATGATTATAAGCTAGAAGAGAAAAGAATGAAAATGGAGATTTTGCTGCAGTTTGAGCAGCTGGGAATTGGGAGAAGGGGTTTAGAGGTTTTATTATTATCACTTTTATTTGTACTTATCTTTAAATCTTGAGCTGGTCCCTCAAGTTTTCATTATTTCAATATGCCCCCTTCTTCTCAATAATGTTAAATGGGCCTAGTCAGTTGGCTCGTACTCGCTTCGAGAAAAGAGCACGAGCCAGTTCCTTCGAAATTTTCAGGCTCGTGATTATTTTCCTTTTAAATTTTAAATTATTTTATTTGCGTTTTGATTCTTGACTCCTAGACGAGCCAATGTGAATCGTAAATCGACTCTCGCAGAAAAAGTCAGCTATTGAGTCCAAGACCCGCCTTCATAACAAACAGACAAGTAGCTCGCCTCACTTAACATCTCTAACAAAATAAATTTTAAGGTGAGACAAAATACCTAATCGGTCAACCCGTGGCTCGTCGAGTTGGCTGGTGGGTTTTGTAGTAGGATGGATACATGACACATTGACCCTTTTGGTATAATTTAATAAATATATAATATTAAACGGGACAAATGAGTACACCGTCATTCCGTCTTAAACGGGGCAAAGACAAAAAATACCCGATGGGGTGGGACACGAGTCCATTGAATTTTTTATTTAAAAAAAAAAAAAAAAACTTTCTCCACCCACAATTTTTTATCGGTTTTGCTACGGGTACATCACGATGTACATCAAGGTGTAGAAACACATGTAATATGATTATGGTCAAAAAGTATAAGAAAATTTTGAATTTACATACACAATATTTAATTATGTCAATTCGATTGAAAATGAGTGTAGAAAAAATAAGGGCATGTTCTCTTTACTATTTTCAAGTCATTTTCTGTTTTCGATTTTTCAAAACGGTGAAAACGCATTTTCTTTCCTATTTTCAAAACGAGTTTTTGAAAATAAGTTAAAAATTTACAAAGAAAAATCAAGACGACAAATTTGTTGTTTTGAGTATTTTCAATTATAATCAAGCCAAAATTTTCAAATGAATGTTTTCAAAATGCCAAAAAGAAGTTTTGTTGTGCTTAAATGTAAGTAAAACTTACATTTTAGGCTAGTTTCCCAAACATGTTTTGAAAGTTGCTTTTCTAACTGGGAAAACTTAGGGGCTGTTCTCTTTGTGTTTCAGTTTTGTATTTTGAATTCATTTAAAAATTTGTGTTTTGATTATTCATTTGAAAATTGTTAAAAATGTAATTTTTTAACATTTTGAAAAATTGTTGTAAAAACACCCAAAACGTGTTCAAAATTTTTTGACTTATTTATAACTGAAAACACCCAAAACGACAAATTTGTTTGTTTTAAATTTTCTTTGTAAATTTTTAACTTGTTTTCAAAAACGCATTTTAGAAAATAGGAAAGAGAACACGTTTTCACTGTTTTAGAAAATCGAAAATAGAAAACAGTTTGAAAATGAAAGAGAACACGCCCTAATCTTCCAGTGAGACTGCTCGACCGAAAAAAATTTCCCAACCCACCTCGGAAAGAGCCTATTTTTCCTCTTTCCCATCATGTAAATAGAGATTGATTCTAGCAAAACGGTGATTTGAATCAAATTAAATTTTTGATGCATCGACATATGCTCTACGCATTTCACATTTAAACAAATAAACATTGTACCACCAATGTCAAAAGGACTATAAAGAAACACTTTGATTCGATTCAGAAATATTCCGTCCATATTCTAATATGTCTGTGTGATAAAAGCTCTCGTCATAATCATGGCATCTAAGCAAATCAAACCTCGGACGTGCACCATCAAAAGCATCGTCTGCCTATTCTTCAGAGGATTCAACGGGGGTATCGGCTTTTGCTCCCCATTCTGTCCACGAACCATCATATACTGGAACATCCGTCTTCCCTAGTCGGTGGAGGCCCTGAGAGATGAATTGGGGTGTTTTTTAATTTCTGTTTCGTTTAAGAATTGCACCATCGTAAAAAGAAAAATTGTGTGACCGTATGCATGCCACAGTGAGAACAAGTGCGCGTGTTCAGTTGGTTTGTAGGGTAGAGAGAGGGGGAATACCAATGCCAGAATACATGCAGTTACACCAGTGCCGCACGAAGTTATCACGGGTTTGTCCAATGTAATTCCTGCAAAAAGACTTGCTAATCAATCTTCTGTTAAGAAACTGCAACTCTTCACAGCAATTAATCTATTAATCTGGCCTAGATTGGTATAAACGAGTAATGTAGACAAACTGTATAAAATTAAGAGAATACTCAGGAAACCAGTAGCTACATCAAAAGTAATGTGGCAAAAACACGATTCCTCTACTACTTACCTTCTTGCTCAAATCTTTTCTTGAGCTCGTCTGCAGGTAAGAGTGTCTGTGAACCATCCAACATCTGCAAGGAACCTTTACATGTCATAAAATAGAAAAGTTCTTCATTCTTCACTATGAAGAGATGAGCCTTTTTCATTATAAACTTGGAGTCAACTAACCAAGTATAAGAGAGGCCTAATTGAAAAAGGATATCACAAATTCTACAAATAACGTTCATAGAGATCCTTTAACTTCAAGATAAACATCACAAAGGAATGAACCTCATGTATGCTGGATACAGCAATGCAACTTACGTTCTACTATTTCATGTAATGCGACAGATGAGAAATTTAAATGCATAAATATCTGCACATTACAGAGACAACTCAACTTGTTACAAATTCTATATTTGAGGGCACAAATTCATGATTTATATAGTTCGCATACAAAGAGGACATAGAGATTGTCAAATGTTTGGCTACCGTTTAAGGTAAAGAGCTTCCATAAAACATCATCCAAACTAGTGATTAAGAACGTTTATTTCGGCATTCTTTTTCTCTCATTTTTTTTATTTTTGAAGGGAAAATAGTTATGATAGGGTTCAGAATGGAGAAATGTAAATGGCTGCATCTAATTTTCAAAAGGATGACTTCCAACCAATCATAAGATCCACTAATTAGAGGTAGTTTTCTACCTGGGCGAAAGGAATACATCTGCTCCCTGGTACATGGCCACTTCTTATACCCTTTCGGGGCTCTCGTGCAGCACCGTCAAATCTGCATAAAAAATTACATTTTACAGCAGCATGGTAAACTTCTGGTATGACGATTTCACAATCATAAGCAATAAACTAATGCTGAATCATTTACGACAAAGGATATTATAGATCATCTACCTAGCTTTTGAACGAGCATCTACATGCTGATATGTTTTCTCCTCCACATTTTCCTTGACCTGAAAATAGAGAGAAACAATGATTGAAACTGGAAAAAGAATTTTACACATCACACAGAAAAATCTTCTCAAAGCTTAACTTGCAGAAAACCCTGATTCCACATTTATACTGTGTCATCCACATTAATTAATAATCTCGATTCCAATTTGGTGTATGAAAATCCAAACAAGTCTAATTTTAAGCAGAACATCCATTAAATAAAAATCCTTAAAAAGTAAAATTTGAATAATTACAGATAAAGTTAGTTTTTCAAAGTTCAAGTGAGTGCACTTTAACTACGCATGTAATTTTGGTGTTAAAACTGTACATAACAATCCCTAGAAGTCGAAAACACACAATGGAAACTGAGTCCCCGCTTCAAGTCTTTTTCTGTGCAGGATTGAGCCCATATTAAGCAATTTTCTGCATTTAGTCTGAACCCGGAGGGGAACAATCCCCTGACAAGTATGAATGCAATTAATTTTAAGAATTGTTACTTCATTTTTTAATATAACAATGCAGACACATTCATATCTATTTCTAACATGTCGTAAAAAACTTAAAAGGATATTGACGAGCTATGAAATATCCTTCTCATGATGCTCAATCAGTATCAATGTAGTATAAAATGACGTTCATACAGAAAATAGCATCATCAAATAGAACTCAAAGGGCAACAGACCTGTTCAAGTGTCCAAACCAAATGTGGCTGAAATCTGGTTTCAAAGGTAACTGGCCCAACCTGCAAATGTTACCATCAAATGATCAAAAACAAACCGCACATTAACATTGAATACCAACTGCAAAAAGTCATCTTTGAGGCACATTACATGAGTGAAAGTAAGTGACTGATTGCTTGGAACTAATCGATGAAAGGAATTTTTTAAAAAAAAGATGGAAGAGAGGCCGCAAATCGGTGCTTAAAGCATCTGTTGAGTTGGCATTATTGTACAAGGTAACAAGAATAATAATTTTGCATACCTACATCTGAACTTGAAGTGCTACTATAATTAGTCTAATTCATCAAGGATCCATCTAAACAGAAAAAAGTAATCGACAACAGATTTAATGATGAATCTCAATTAAAAAGAATGTACAAATTGACAACACTGAATGTGCTGCCGCTTTTTGCACTCTCTTCCAGCTTTGCAAACCTTCTTGCAATTGGCCAGATCACTCTAAGATGCATCTCGACTTGTTACGATAAAAAGTCTCTGTTAGCTATTTTCTTACTTGTACGTGTCTCAGTCATTTCCCATCTCCTTTTATTAAGTAACTAAAATGAGTTTCTCAGTTTCAGGTTCTTTTATCCCTTTCATCTTCAATTTTCTTCTTCAGGTCAAATTTTGATTCTAGTAGCCATTTACGAAAGTGACAATACCAGATGGAAGGCACTTACTCTCTGCACTCTGTAAAATGAACAGTGACTTAATATTATTATCTTCATTTTAACTAAGATGAACTGAAACATGCACTATCCTGGTAAGCTGCATCATAAGCAATAGTTGAATTATAAAATTATATTCCAAGTAANAAAGGATAACAGGTCAAAAGGAACTAAAATGAGTTTCTCAGTTTCAGGTTCTTTTATCCCTTTCATCTTCAATTTTCTTCTTCAGGTCAAATTTTGATTCTAGTAGCCATTTACGAAAGTGACAATACCAGATGGAAGGCACTTACTCTCTGCACTCTGTAAAATGAACAGTGACTTAATATTATTATCTTCATTTTAACTAAGATGAACTGAAACATGCACTATCCTGGTAAGCTGCATCATAAGCAATAGTTGAATTATAAAATTATATTCCAAGTAAAACCTTCATTCTTTGAACTATTGAATTCATTATGTAATGTGATAATTTGGAAACATACAGACGGTTCCAGGAAGCAGATTAGATACTGGTTGGCCAATAGTGCCAGCAGTCAGATGTCTTTGACTACTTTGACTTTATTTTAACTCGTATGATATGTATCCACAAAAAGAAAAGGATAGAGAGGGAGATGTTCAAACAAAAGCATGACGACTGAGAAATACGTGTAATATTGATGATTTCTGTCAGTCATCCAAACAACAAACACATTATTAACCGAGGATGGTTAATACAATTTTACATAGATAACCCATTGACTTACATGCTGTCCTTGGTATACTTTCTCTATTGCCTCACTGGCAGCACTAGCTTTGAAGATAGCATCGCTCGACGCACTTGATTCAACATCAAATCCTGAAGCACGCCATCTAGGCAGACCTCCATCTAAAACCCAAATTCTATCATGACCGAAAACTCGGAACATCCTGTTATATAAAAGAAGTTGATGAGTTTATCTCTAATAATCAGAGTATACACAAGTTTAATGCTTCTATTTTGTTTACTTTGTTTTGAATTTAAAACTCACCACCAAACACGAGCTGCACTGAAAATTCCCTTTCCGTCATACACAACAAGCCCATCCTTATTCTCAATGCCAAGGGCAGAAACAGCAGCAGCAAATGCTCCCTCCGATGGCAACATGTGAGGCAACTGGTAAAGGCCATTATAGAGGAAAAGCATTATACATTATTTACATGCATATGCGTATGGGTATGTATTTACAAATGATTGTTTTATGGATGTATTGATAAGCATAGGTGTAAAAAACATTCACATAGGTATACACAGTATGTGTGTACACGCTATCAATGTAGATAAAACTCCTCAAAAACAAAAAAATAAAGATGTTTGATCCTAAAGAGAATTATTACTGCCTCGTTGCAACTAAACTTCCAAAAGATGCTTGAGTTTTGTTTGGTGAAGAACCATATCTAGACTTCAAAATGATCATACATTACACGAGATAACAAAGAAATAACATCTTACATTGCTAATTCGATCTGATATGCCATCCACGTCAAAGAAAAGAGCACCAGGAATATGTGCCACCTGTTCAAACAAAATAACTTCAAAATAAAAATCTGATGAAGAAAAATAAACATCAGTGGAGCGGTAGAAAGCACAATATGTCATCACGAGAGATTTCAGATTGATACATCACCAAATGGATTCCTTTTGACTATTATACTGCTGCAAAGTAGAGATATAAAGGCACATTTTAGTTGAGCCACTGTACAAGGAAGATATATATGAATGTAAAACACCTGATATTCTTGAACTGGGTTTCTCTGTTCATCTGGCATGTACCAGGATGCATCCAACACCTGAAAAAGTTACATATTTAAGTTATGTTATAAAGTCCTTCACCATGAAACCAGAACATTATCACTAAGGAAAAAGGCTTCTTATGCAAAAAGGCGGTAAAATTTTGGGGTCCCATTTGACTATAACTAGCTATTTGGAAACTGAAATTAGAAGGAAACTGAATCTTATGCAAATTAAGATTTGGCATTTTAAGTCCTTTATGGTAAAAAGAAGGGAAAAAAGTGTAAATTTTCTTCACGAACTACAAGCTTTTTTTTTTTAATTAAAAAAAAAAAAAAGTTAATGGTTCATTTGCGTCAGAGAAGGCCTATAATGAGTTTAAGATTTAGGGACTCGTCATGCCAAGGAAATGAACTGAAACATTTAAACAAGAGTCAGCAAAAGCCCGGGCTAAACAAATATTGATATATATGTGATTAGTCAATAAAATCACATGTTCTTCCCCTCTACCGTCGTTTTCTTGCAATATTTTTATATAAAAAATTATAGCTTCAGGCCGATTCACCACCCAATGTTACAACTGAAATTAGTTAAATAAAAAGTTCATGAAGACATTAATATATTGAAAATTGAAAAGCCAGGGCTCTGGATCTTCTTTGAGCACTGAAGGACACTTTTGTGGGAATGACCACAGCATGGAGGAGGGAAATTGCCATTGATCCAAGTGCCAGCGAGGGGATCAGTACTGTCAAAATCCAATCTCCTATATTCATTTTACTTTCTTACAGGAACCTAAGCTTTCAAGCTTAAACTTGGCACATTATCACATAAAGAAGGTAAAATCTTTTTAATTTGCGGAATATAACAAAATTCCTATTAGCTTTATGGAGATAACATAGGAAAGTTTGCTATATGAATAGTTACTTTACAAGAGGAGTATGTGATGAGACTTTCGAAAATGGCATCTTCAGATACTTATACCGAAAAATGCATTAAAAGAACATGGCATTCCATCGTAAAATAACAGTCAAGTTAAAAAAAGGATAACAGGTCAAAAGGAACAATGCATACCTTCACGTTAGGTTCTCGAAGGTTCGCATGGAGCCAATCCACTGAAACAACAGGTTCGTTGGTTGGCAGGGACTGCATGGAGAATGAAGCTTGAGAGGCTACTGCTGATGAAGTCATGCTACAATAAACAGATCCTGAAGCCTTATGTGACAAATGGGATGGAGCCAGCAAAGAGTGAAATGATCTCTTCTGCGCGCACACAAGAAAATAATGTATAATAAGTACAAGAATGATAACTTCCCAAAGGATAATAGCACCACAAATTAACAGTCATCAAGTTTCTTTAACCAACCATAGATCAAGTGCGTTCAAAATGGGACAGTTATATTATGCAAATTCTTTGAAAACTTCATCTTAAAATCACAATCTTTGTTGGATTAAATTAAATATATTTTCTAAATCATCGCTACTGGGAACAGACAAGTTCGAGAATAGATCAGCGTCCATATTACTTTATGAGTAGGATAACCAGGTCACCTAACAATTAGAAAGTCTAAATGAAGTTAATAACCTATTATTATTCAAATTTTCTCTTTTTACTTCCTGAAAGTGTAAAGTAAACAGATTTACATCACAGGTGGAATATGAACAACCAATTCATGCAGTTACTCAATACAAAAGTAAACAAAACAGATTATTCGTAAATTTAAGAACGAAGAAGCAAAGCAGAGACCACCTCATGAACAGCTAATCACTAATACAAAAATCTGTAGTTCATCTAAATTCTAACACTCCAATTCTCGCCCCCCAAAAACAAAAATCCACATAGAAAACCCAATTAAAATAGTAAAAATAAAACGAAAAACAATCCCCTAGAGTAAACGGCAAAAAATTAATAAAATCCAGTAGTGTAGACAGAGAGGAAGGGAAACTTACGGCTACTATCGAAGTGAAGAATTTGGGTTTGTGAAAGTGAGTAGAAGAAGATTGAAGGAATCGATGAGCTAAGAGAGCTCTGGACAGAACGGAAGATGCCATTTGAATATATTCGTCCGGATCAGAAAGCACTAATTACAATGGAAATTTTCACGGGTATGGGAGGATTGGGGGCTTTTCGTCCCTTTCGAACTTCTTCTTGTGAACCAAGAATTTCAATAAAAAGCGAATTGTAATCAAAATTTGCGATATGTCTGCGAGAATTTGAATCAATCCATATTCGGCCAGCCGCAGATGAGCTATGGCCTGGTATCGCACCGGAGTGACCGTCAGTGGAAGTGAATCTTGGGTTCGGCGTTTTAAGGTTTGCGATGCGTGAAAAAATAAAGGGTAAAGAAAATAAAGAGAGAACGAAAACGAAAACAAAAGAAAAAAAGAAATAAAATGTATTTATTATTTAACGTTAGAAAATGCTATGTTTTTCCATTTGCGGTTCGATTATCTCACAAAGTCACCCCGAGTATTTTCGTTTGGGTAGTATTTGATTGACTTTATTTTTATGAAAAATATTATTTTTTGCTTAAATTCTTACTCTTTGGATTTTTTTCATGAAAAAAACTTTTTAAAAGTTAATCGCGTGATTATATTTTCTTCAAAATCAACGATAACATATTATTTAGTGGAGGGTCGATTTTTATTTTGTAGACAATTCACTCTCTCTCATCTATCGTCTATCAACTAACAAAAGAAGAAAAAGTACAATAGTTTTTAGGTTAAAAATTAAATCAATCAAATATGTTTAATTGACAATTTTCATGTAAATGAGTTTTAGTCCATTACAATTCAATTACCTAGAACTTATTTTATTTTCCATGCAAGTTCCATGATTATAATCAATCACACCCTTATTGTTAAAACAATTTTTTTGCTATATGAAATTTGAAATGCAGAAGGCAAGAACTTAAATATTAATTTAAGGAACATGTTATAACCCTGTTTGATGGTTTTAAGTCAAAATTCTATTTTTTTTTTTTTTACATACTCATTTTTAACCATACATTTACACAATTAAATAATCTGCATGTAGACCCAAAAATTTTCCTACTTTTTAACTACGCATTCTTTTAAAATTCAATATTCAAATCATTGTCTTCCCAAATAATGGCCATCAAACGAGGGCTAAAAATAACATCGGTTTTTGTAACTAAAGCTGAATCAACCACATTTTATCATATAAGTTTCATTATCCTTCCAAATGTTAGATTTGGGCCATTTCGAGTCTATATTTATCTTTTAGTGGGCTTATGATATCTTAAAAGCCCATAACTTAAATGACCCACTTGCTTTCCATCATCAAATCGTATGAAAAGGCCCAGTTAGGATTTTGGGTGTTTTCCCTTCCTCCGGAAATTCAATTTATCATTATGATTGCTAAGAGAAGATAGTGCTGTCCCCGGAGCTTCCACCGGAATTTCTCCGGGAAGAGATTGAATTTTTCCGATGAGGATTACGGGCGTGTGCGCATATGTTAAGTGGCCAATGTTGACAGGCACTTCAGACTAGTTAAACTAGAAAAATGCACGCATAATTCGTTTATAAAATTGATTTGTAAAGAGAGAGTGTCCAATGTATTTACAAGTTTCACAATAATGTGGGGTACCCATTTGGCTCATTAACCCACACGACATGTGGATTCAATAGTAGACACAATTGTATCGAGTGATATGAACTTCCATTTACTGTAAGGTTTCTTGTCATGCTTGAAAAATTGCTTAAACCGCCTTTTACTTTAATTGGGTGAGAGCCCTTTTTATGTCCTTCTTTGTTATTGATGTCAATGTTAAAAAGATAATAATATTCAACGCCTTACTCGTGTTTAGCATCAATCTATGAAGTCTATGCGACAAAATTGCACTACCATATAGGCCGATAAGAAGTAGTAGTACGACTGTGCATTATTATTTATGTTAAAAACTATGTGATCAACATGACATATTCATCTTTTTTTCTTTTTTGAAAGTAAGACATAAATCATTTTTCGATAGCTAGTTAACCAATTTTGTAATAGGATGGTCCATTACTCCCAAAATGATTCAAACCACACTATAAAATAACAATCCCATTTACCTAGGTTACTAAAATAATCCTCGTAGGTTGTTTACAACTAAAGGATCTCTACTCTATCAAGAAAGATTTTCTCTTATTTTTATTGATGATTATCTTATAGTTAAAAAGAATAGAGTCTTTAATGTACATTTCTTCCCTTCCCCCTATTTCAACCTTTTTTTTTTGTTTAAGTTCACCGAAATTCTTATCGTCCATTAATATGGTAAGATAACTCAAAAGGAATACTCGTAAAATGTATATCATTTATGAAATGTTATGTGTGGAAACTTGACGGAACTACAATATTTAGTATTGTTTAATTTTTATCGTCATTATCCATATATCGATAACTCTAAACTCTCGTAAAAATAAGACGATAGAATGAAGATTTAAGAGCATGTGCATGATATCACCCACTCACATGTACTGCTGGCCCTCTTTTCTTGGATCTAAGTTTAGTTTTTATCAAAACAAAATCATAACAGCAAAGCAAAAATACCTTTTTTGCTAAAAAAAAAAAAAATTATAAATTTAAATAATATTTTTTTTCTATTAGGATTGCATGTGCCTTGTGCGTCAATTAAGGGAAATGGATTTTCAGGCTGAAAAGGACTCTCAAACCGTGTCAACTAATCAATAATAACACACATCAATTTTAATGATTATTGTTGAGAATTGAGTTGTTAATTTAAGCTTGGCATATGATTATAAGCTGTAAACAACTTTAAGATGAGTCAAAAGTACTTATTATATGTTGTCCTTGATTAGGGGCCAAAGAAAATTCGAGAGAAATTCACGCGGAAATTCATCAAATAAAATGAATAAAATTTCAGTCATTGCTTACAAGCTTGAAATTTTAGTCATTGCACCACTAAAATTTTAGTCATTGCTTACAAGCTTGAAATTCTAGTCATTGCATTGTGCGTGCTATGCTGGATGCCTCGAAAGTTTGAAATATGATACCACTTGAATTTCTCACTGCTATGTCGGACGAGATAAGAGCATGATCGTCTTTTTGAGGACTTAGCATAAAATTCGTGAAATCGACCCAGCTCAAGTCAATTCCAAATAGTCAAGTCGGCTTTCGAGTTGAAATTTATCCAACCCAAAAACCTCAGTTTTAGGCTCGGGTTGTAAAAGGAAAATTGATTTTAACGGCAAAATACCCATGAAACTAACAAACCTAACCAACAAGGGTTGGTTTTTTGACCCGTTCAATTTGATTTTTGAGTTGGGATTTCATCCAATTCGAATTCGATATGTTGTCGGATTGGGCAAAACCCTACCCGATCCGATTCCTTCTCACCCCTAGTCTTTTTACATATCGGACTAAATTGGCAAAAAAATTAGCTAAACCAACGGTTACAACAAATGCAACCTCCTCAGATGTATAATTATGGCCTAACAAGCTGTACTTTACACACATGCCTCACCTAAACATGTTCTAATTAGTGATCCACGTTGTATTAGATAAATTAAGATCCTAACTTAAATTTATAATAGGATAAATCAGTTTAATTAAATGAAAATCCATTATGGGGGTTATGCATTGAGGTTTAAAATCTGTTTCTTTTTCATTAATTATGGGTTATCCTAACTTAAATTTGTTTTGTCAAACAAATTTCCCGTTCAATCTACTTCGTGCCAGACATACATATCTTATGTCATTAAATATTGGAATCTCTTCTTCAATCTAATCCGCACCGAACATGTCTCGCATCATCACACCTGCAGATTATTCTGCGCATTTAATTATCGAGTACATTTGTCACTCAAATATAGAGAAACCGTAGAACTCGGTAAGAAATACTAGTTTATTCAATAAATTACAAATAGCGTGTTTGGCTATGTTTAAAAGTTCGAATTTTAAAAATGTAAATTTTTTTAATGGAAATGTAATTTCTGAAACTTCACATTAATATTAAAATTAGGGTGAAAAAAAGGAAGTAATTTTCAACTTCTCCTTTCCTTTTGCAATCTCTTCAAATTTTACAGCATGAAGAGGGCAAAAAAAACCCTAATTTGCTTTTGCTACAGACTTTCTTCATCGCGAAGTATTTACAGAGGGGAAACAATGATCTGAAAACTATACGATCACCGTCAGGTCAGCACGGGCGCATCAACACTGAACAATTTTTTCCGATAAAATACTTTACTCAGCTAATCTCACCGACTGTTCAACAAAACGTCGTTGTTTCACTGGTACAGGTCATCAGAGAGTGACCCGAGGAGATCCTGGAGATCACATGACTGGCCGCCGACTCGCAAAGCCTCAAGCACCTGCTCAAACAGGAACACGTGACAGGGGATCCGCAGCACGCCTTCCTGCTCGTACCCGTATTCCTGCGCCGATCTATTGAGCAATTTTACAAAAATCGGATGATTCAAAAACTCGGCACTCACTACGAATCGCTCCATCTCCTCCCCAACATACACCGGAAAGTGCCCCTTCGGTACGCCACCGGAACCTTTTCGGAAAGACTCCGACCGACGAGGCCGCGCCGTTTTTGACTCCGACCGCAACATACGGTACTGCGAAGAATCCGCCACTCTTGATAACCTCCTTATCAATTTCTCCATATTCTTGAGAGATTTTTGTGTTAATTTGGAGAGAGTGAGAGAAAGAATGGAAGTTGGGGATGAAGAGAGAGTGAGGATAGACCTAGGGGTATAAATACAGGTAAGATTCGCGTAAAGAATAAATGTTATAGGAAGGTACAGATAGGCGTACTTGGTAGGTACCACATAATTTCGAACCCTTTTGAAAAATAATTAATTAGGATTAATTAATTAAATTAAAAATGTTGAACTGATAAAAAATTTTGAATTTGTTAGATTTAAAATTAAAAATAAAAGATTTATTATCTAATAGTTCTCGTCTGTCAAACCTATAATTTATTGGATCTTGAAAAAACTTTGGAGATACACTAGGTATGCTTTTTATTAAGAAATTGGATGAAAATATATAGAAATAGTGGTTCGCGCAATCAAATGTATAATTAAGGGTGAATATGTAAAAAAATAAAGGACATTGACGTTTTTCTCAATAATCAGTGAAAGGTAGGATTCTTATGTGTTAACTACGCTTTTATTAATTTATTTGGAGCTCGTTTGCACTTTTTTTTTTTAGACTATAATTACAATTAGTTCTTTCTCTTTTAAAAAAAATATTTTTTTAATAGAATAGTATTTTCATCATTTCACAACTTTTAATTAAGAAAATTGATTAAAATTACATTTTGTGCAATGAAATGTGAAAATAATAGTGAAAATGCCAAAAAATGAAAAGCAATAACGTTTTCCACAATAGTAATGAAAGATAAAAACGTAATGTGCTAATTACTTTTATTAATTTTATAAATATAATTGATCAAATCACTCTTCATTAATATTTATGAGACCTACAGTATTGTCAATCTTTACACTACTCGTTTCAGTAATATAAATACATTATAATGACATGCGCTAAATGATTTTGTTAAATTTCTTTGTAGTTATACATTGAGTGGATTATACAATCTAAATTTTTTTCAACCAATAATTAATGTTTTTTTTTCTATTGTTTGATATTACGTCCTTGTTTGGCCCTCGTTTTTCAAAATTTATTTATTCGAAAATCCTTTCAGTTGGTTGCCTTTCATGGTTATACGAGTATCCAAAGTACGAGTCCAACCACCTATTTTATGAAATCTATTTCATCAACTTTTCAACTACACATTTTATTATTTTTTTATCAAAATATACTAAAAAACTTATTTTTAAATTTAATGAGAACTAAGCCATGTCTGCATCTCTCGTCATCTTCCTCAATCCTACTCGTGCTCAACGACGATATTTACATGTAGAATTTAGTTCATGTTTGATAGCCATTATTTAGTAAGAATCAAAGTTTTGAATAGTGAATTTTTAGAAAATGTGTACTTAAAAAGTATAGTAAAGTTTTGGATTTACGTGAAAATATTTTATTGTGTGAATATATAATTGAAAAATGAATACATAGAATACAGAATTTTGCAATAATGATTGTCAAACAAAGACTTAGTTTAACATGTTAATCAATTAAACCTTTATTTAACGACAATTATTTCAAAAAAAAATTCAACATATTCATTTTTAATCACACATTCACATAATAAAATATTATAAATGTAAATAATCATGATGTACAATTACACATTCTCACAATAAAATATTTAGCTCGTAACTCAAATTTTTTCTCAATTTTTTAACTACATGTGCTTCTAAAAATTACTATTCAAAATTTTATTTTTATCAAATAAGGGTTAAAAGTAATTATACTAGTTTGGTTAACTAGAATAAATAAATAAATAAATAAATAAACACAGAGAGAGAGAGAGAGAGAGAGAGAGAGAGAGAGGAGGGGGGAACCAGTGCAACAAACGTTGGGGGCGTGATTACCGGCTGCGGATGTCACGTCTGTCTTTTTTACCCTTTTCATTTTGTTTTTTTCCGTATTCTGTTTTAGTACACCTTCGGTAATGGATGTTACTTTAACGCCTTTATTTACAGGTAACTTTGCCCTTAAATTATCCAACTCCTCACGCGCTTTTTTCTTGCGTGATTTAAAATCTCCAAACCATGTTAAGTCGAATCGCCCTATTTGTATTTGACATCCTTGTTCTAAAAACTAGACATGTTTAACGCTTGTTTGATGGTGATTGTTAGATGAAAACAAAATTTTAAATAATGAATTTTTGAAAAATTTGTTGTTAAAGGTTGAAAATAAATTTTGATTTTCATGTAGAATTTTAAAATAATAGTTATCAAGCATGGACTTAGTCTATATTTGATGAATTATTAAGATTTACATCTTTTTTGACATCGCGTGAAAATTAAAAGAAGTGTTGGACTAAAAAATATGTGTTTTTTTTAAACCGTCCAATCATATGCCGACACTTGACACAATATAAAACAAGATGTACATGTATGTAGCACGATTGATGTTTGATTTCAATTGTGCTAAATGTATATTTTCTCTTACACTTTTCTTTGCACTATTCCACGTGGCAATATCTACACTTTTGGTTTTAAATTTATCCTTCGCATCACTGCACAAATTCCCTCCACATAGGATTGCATTTGCATGTCAACCAAGTTGTCGAAGGGTTATTGTACATATAGCATTGTTCGTTTGATTTATCCAAGAATAAAAATTTTAATAAATTTTGATAAAAATGATAAAATTAATTGTTGAAAATTTAATAAAAAGTGTAAATTTCATGAAATGTGATTGAAAATAAGTTTTAGAAACTAGGGGCCAAACATGAACTTTTATGCTACAAAATAAAATCAAATATGATAGCTTGGTACTACGTTTCTTCATTAATTTCCTCTAATTATATCGAGTGTTATAATTCAAATATGCCAAATGCCAGAAAAATATTATAGTCTCTTTAAAATTTAAAGGTCAAATTAAAATTTTAATTTTAATCATACATTTTATATAATTCATAACTGTTACTCACGTATCCATCATTATTTCTATCACATTATAATTTTATCAACTTATAATTTTATCCAAACATATACTTATCCACCCTTGGGGCCCCTAGTAGTTGAATTGCTCTTCACCTTTTTGAGTAAAAGTTGAAAATCATTGAAATTTGATACCGTTGTTCCTCCTTTTATGTGCTTAGGATTCTTGATATGTCTCGAATCCAATAAATTTGTTACCCACTCCCAACAAATATTTACACATCATAATTCTTTTGCTCCAAAACTACTCAATTTTTAAAAAAATGATACTTGTATATCGCAAAATTTGCATAAAACACAGGAAAAATTCGTAGTCTTTTTCTATTTGGAAACCGGCTTAGCATTTCAAGTTTTTTCTTTTCTAAAAATTATATGTAGCGTGAAGATGATTGTACTGTCTGAATATAGAAAATTTATGTAAATTATTAATATAGACTAGCCTTAACATAACTGCCCTTTAGCATAAGATCATCGGCTACATTCGTCTATTTTGTTATACTGTCTAATAATCAAGATTTCCGATAGTAGAACGCAATTCTTTTAATAGGACATGCCTTGACGTGTTAGTGTTGTTGGGTCAAGTTTTGTTACTGATTTTTTTTTTTTTTATATTTTGAAATGTCCTAATAAGAGTTTATTTAATGTACATTTATCGTAAGTATGACCGAAAATGAGTTTAAATAATGGTTGAAATCATTGAAAGAGTTTTTGAAGAATGATGAAGCCACTATTGCTGACCAAATCATTGGTGGTGGACAACAAGTAAAAAACACTATTCAAATAGATTCAATTATTATTTGGTGGAATTCAATTTTCTACAATTTAATAGGTGGAATTCCATTTGGAATTGTCCCAAATTCAGCCTTCTGCCTCACGGCTTTTTTGACTTGTACACTAATTAGGGTTATATTAATAATAAATTAATTAAATCTTATAACATAAATCTTTTTTTTTTCATTTTTTTATTTTATTAAACTATATATTTTATGTGGCCCAAAATTTTTGAAACATGGACTTCATAAATTTTTATCATATCTATAGAAAATATGATTTTTAGTCAAATCAAAAGGAGATTTAATCATTTAATATTTCATTTATTTGTTGAGTTAGTTTAACAACAAATAATTACTTGGGTTATGGTAGATCATAGACATCATTAATCATCAAACCTTAATTATTGAATTCGATTTTGTTCAATATGACTCGTCAAACTTTTATGTTGTTTCACTTTAGACACTTGGGTCTAACTCTATTCCAGAAGCAGCGAAATTTCTTACTTATTCTATAAAATAGTGTCTGTTAATCCATTGATTTTGTCGTCCAATTTGACAAAAACACAAGTTTACCTAAAAACTCCGTGCTTTATAGATGACCGATTTTACAGAAAAATAAGCGTTTTTTTTGTCAATCTGAACGATAAAATTAATGATCAACTAACTTTATAAACCACACTACGATTTGAAAACGTAAATCCATCTTAGATTACTACATCGATTCCCACAAATAGAGAAACACCTCGTGTTATGTTCTCTCTTTCAAAATTAATTCGAATTAAATTTTTCGATCGTACGAAAATCTAACTGCCCAGCAAATAAGATAGAAAGACGAGAGAAATTAGTTACATGTTACTTAGTTTGTTTGTGTGTTAACTTAACAAAATTTGTGAAAAGCGTACAAGCAAGCTTGCCATGGAGGGAATTAGTGGGCAACAGTAATAAAGGCAGTCTGGTTCAGCACTTTTTAAATGCTTTTTAGTTGAAAATGACTTTAAAATAAGTACTTATTTGATTTGGTTGATGCTGAAATTTGGGTTTTGATTTCTAATATTTTATGAATATTTGCTCATTAATGAAATCTTGTTCAAAAATATATTTGCTCGACTCGATAATATGGAAAATTTATTTTTTATTACTCGATCATATTTTTTGAAACGGATTTTTTAGGAAACTTTTAGGGTCCGTTTGATAGATAAATGTAAAAATAAATTCTAATTCCATATTAGTTGAAAAATAAAAACCCACAAAATCCAAAAGAATTCGTTTTCAATGAAAAAAAAATGCAACTTAAAGTAATTGTACCTTGAAATTCAATTTTAATTTTTATACTGCAATCAAACGGTCAAAGTTAAATTCGTTTTCGTGACATTTTTCATGAAATTACGTGCTATCAAACGGATATTAGAATATAGAATATCCTCCGTCTATGTGTCACATGTACTCTGTACGGACTAAAGGATATGGGTCCCACACAAGGCATTCAAATCAACAACAGTTAATCATGTGATGTGTGCTGTACGATCTAATCGTACACGCAAAGCACCGGACCCGGCATTTTCGGTTGGTTATTATTTATTTATTTATTTTGTTTATAAAATAAAATAATTACAAGAAGGATCGGTGTTAATAAACGTGACATGGATACCCACAGACCGGTGGGCCTAAGATGGCCCATTTTCTAAGGGTCCAAATTAAGAGTCGTTTTCATGCCTAATCAGCTAATCGTATTGACGTGTTTATATTTGTCCGTAGTTTAAAAAGAAAAAGTTGATGGCTTTTTAAATTTGCCCGTCGGCAAGCACCGAGGATTCATTTGATAGGGTTTTCCAAAAATAAAAACTTAATTTTGAAATTACAAAGTTAGTTTTAAATATATTTAAATTAATTTTTACGAGTATTTTGTTTGGTTAGAATTTTTTTTAAAGAAAGTTGACATACGATAACTTCTTACAATAAACAGAAATAAAAGTAAAAATCACGTTAAATGGACTCTAAAAGTACTTTAAAATTTAAATGTGGCTTTTGTGACGTTTAAAAATGCTCAAGGTTACAATCTCATCGAAGGGAGGCTTGTATATGTCGAGTACTTTCGAAGTTTTGATAGATTAATTTTATTATGTGTCTTTGCAAGATGTTTGACTTGTTTGAGAAAATCAATCTTAGAACCTAACAGTTGGTTTGAATTTATTGAATTCTGATATCATGTTAACCTACTTGATTTAATAGTTTAAGATGTTAGATAGTGCAACATACTATATTTTAAATATTTTTTTTGACGTCATTTTCTTATGTAGATGAGATTCACTTCTTTTTTTTTCCAATCGAAGATTAATACGTATACAATTAATTTAAATGGGTAATGACGAGATTTGAATGCTAAACCATCGTACTCATGTGTTTGAGCAAAAAACAAACAAAGAGGAACTTCAAATGTTTGGAATAAGATTATAGACGTCTTAAATAAGTTAGGTTTCCTACATGTAAATTGAAATCAACCACTTGTGATTTGACTAAACAAGTGCACTAAACTTAGCCCATGATGATTAAAATTATATTTTTTATTGGATGCTGATAAAAGTTGATGAATGCGTGGTTAAAAATTTATGGGTTCCATGAAATATAGTTAAAATCATTTGTTGATTTTGATTTAGATTAAAATCAAGATTTTAATTCCCACCAATCAAGGACTTACTAAGTAAAATGATTCTAGGGACGTCTAAGGGCACATTTTTTAGTTAACGTGATTGGTCATTCTCTTTCTCTTCGTCTATAAGTACCCTCCACAACCCATTAGGGTATCACCCTCTACAGTCTAAACTTCTATCTAACAACACCGTTTAAAATGTTATGGAGCATGCAAAAAGAACACACCATAAACTTAGAAATGCTTGATCTCTTTTCAAGTAAGTTTAAAGATTATCACTCCATCTATTTAATTCCAAAAACAATCGTTTGAATCCATAGCGCTCCTTTTCTTCGATGAGTAGATTAATTGATGTCTATTTTGCAAACTACACAAGGAATAGATAGATGGAGACGACATTTTATTGCCATCACACTAGATTATCATGAAATTACATAAGTACGTACTTGAACAATTGCAAATGCAATGTTGTTTAAGAAAAAAATTCATTAAGAAAATGCTAGGAATTAGGTTAAACAACGACTTATCATACTATTTAGCAAGTCATTATCTCCGTGCAAATTGATTAGGATTTCTCATATCTGTCTAAATTTCACGTGGAACATAGGAAACATAAATTCAGACAATGGCCATAAATGTGAATGTTCTTGCTTTATATTCAGAGATCCTTATATTGATAACAAATGAGGCTTAAAGGCTAACCAAACCCGACATGATGTGCGATTGGGCAAGTATGCGTATGCAATTCTTGGTTAAGAGAGGCCTAAAAATGGCCCACTTTCTTGTCCTTAAGACACATGTTTTTGGAGTAGGACACGAGTGTGTGTTCCTTTCAACAGTGTAAAGGTAACTAGGAAACAAAATGTGGGATGCTTTTATTGAAAACAACTCGACAATCTTCATGAATAGTGGTTACCGCTTGTAGCTTTCTTCATTGAAATTCAATTGGCATTTATCGTGTAAACTCACTTATTTCTATCACATACCGGAGAGTCTTTTTGGACTTACTCGAACATGGATCTTTTAAATTTTTTACTATTTTACAATGGTAGAAAATTGACTAATAGCACATGATTCGTGATATTAGTGAAAGACTGATAGTCAAAGGCTAACCCCCCTTGATTATTCTTCGCTATAAAGTGAAAATAGTACTTTTAGTTCTCACTAAATTCATGGGTAAAAAGTGATTGGATTAATTATAAACCATTTATAACTTAAGCCAAACACGGGATTTAGTAGGTTTTTGATACTTCTAAAATTTCAACACCTCGAAATTGTAGTGAAGTTTTAAAAATCTATTTGAAAGAAAACAGATCTAAACTCGTGTAGACGTTAGGCCAGTTACACAGTAACGAGTTCGAATTTACATTATTATTTCTACTAAAGTGTCACATAAACTGGGCAAGATTTCCACTTTGTTCGGCTCATTGATAAGTAACAAATCATGTTACCTTCAAAACAAAAATAAGGAGATTCTCATATAATAGATCAAATTAACACGAGACTTCACCAAACTAACAAGATGATAGTATTCAGTACACGGGACATTCTTAAAAATAACAAATCAGAACAATATGTTCTGAATCTGTAACTGAATTAGTATCTCTGCCTACAAACTTCGATAACTACTGAAATTTCAAAACAATATTTTCTGAGATTTTCCAAATTCCAATTCCCAAGTTAACTACATAAAATAACCCTCGTGAATCCAAGAACCAAGCAAGAAACAGTGAAGAAAAACATGGTCACAAAATCCCCACTTGACCATCTTCGGACCGCCTTCGACTCAACCCGCAAACTCTTGGCTCTCCTAAGAGCATCAACCTCTTTTAGCAAATCGAATTCCACACCTTTTTTCTTCAACTCTTCCACACACTTAGCCAACAATTGCCCATCCTCTTTCTCTCTTTCCAGTAGCTTCTCCAAGTGGGATTCGACATCGGTTTTGTACCGAATAGCCCAGATTATACCCAGTGAACAAACTAGAGAACAGAGTGATGGGATCCATGATTTTTTACAGAAGTGGCCTTTTCCATTTGGGGCCCAAGAGGAGGCGCTGAAGAGGAGGATTAGGGCAATGGAGTGGAAGAGGAAGAAGAGGCAGTAGAGTTGCGTGATCTCGTTCCTGGCTGAGTCGATTTGGGTCGCTTTGAGGGAGATTCTGTTGAGGATTAGCTCTTCTTCTTTCAGCCATTGCTTGAGGAGGAGCTTGTGAGATGGGGTCTGAGCTATTTGGTGGAGCGGGTGCAGAGGCTTCGACTCCATTATTAACGACGTCAAATTCTTCTTGTCGTCTTCACCGGCCATGAATATGGAGATTTATTGAGAGAGAGGGAGATGAATAAGAGAGAGAACAGACAGAGAGGTTACGAAGAAATACAGGGAAGAAGGGAGCGTTATTTGTAACGGTCTAATTTGATTTTTGAATTGTTCAACGGTCTAATTTTGAAGAGGACGTTGTGGTGTGTGTTTGTGTAGGTGTCACTTAAAATCCGATGCGACATCGTATTACGTGCTCCGTATTTTAAATTACCCAGAGGAAATAATGATAAATTATTTTTACTATATTTGAAGGCAATAACAGTGATTTGGTATATAACTTTGAAAATAATTTGAATAATGCCCAGCTTACGGAATAATGCTTCACAGTAAGGCCCCTCACTATAGCGATGGCCCCACCCCGTGTATTAAAAAAAAAAATTGTGGCCCCCACCCCCCATGTGTGTAACTTGACAGGGGCCTGTGAAGCAGACCTTAGTAATTGTAGCATAACTCAAATAATTTTGGGCAACTCGACATTTGTATTAACAAATTTTGTGTACGGTAATAAATAGAACTTTCGACATGCATACAAATTACACTATAAGCTAAATAAATTGTAAATTAACTTTTAGTATTTTGTTTGGTACAATAACTTGTTATAATTGTACACCCCCGAGTTCTGAATTCGAATATAGAGAGCCCACCTATAGCGGCCCACTTCTGATATTGATAATTATTTGTCCACTTTGGAAGTTGCACGAGTTTAGCTCGTCACCATTCAATTAACCACTTAAGATGGGTAATTAGCTCGTGTCCCGATCGTCCAAACCTGAGGCAAATGAGGTGGTTAGGTTGCAGAACTATGGTTTAGGCAATCATTGTGCCAACCTCGCCGTTTCTAATCCACCAGTCGCTAACCATCTATATGACAAATGACACGAAGATTAATGTCGAGTACTATAGCAAGAAGTGAGCATGATGATTTTTTGATGCTCTCTTCCCCTTAAAGGGCATCACTTTCATATTTCAGAGAAGGGATGCTCTTTATTCTCCTCGCCACTTTGATTTGTATATTGGCTTTGGTTGTGAAGGAGTTCACCTTGCCCCCAAGTACTTACCACTTCGGTGGCTCTATCTCATTGAGTTTTCTACATGGGTACCTTGCCCTAGTTCTATCTTTTGAATACCATATCTTTGTAATGTTAGGACTTATGTTGTATTGGCAATTTTTTTAGACAAATTGACTATGATAAAAGACAAGGATTATTATAAAAGAAGTGTAAAAGGCAAGGAGTCTTTCGAGGGTTGTATAAAGGAATGAGGAGCCTTTGTGTTCGAATATGGAATAATGAGAAATAGTCTTTGAATTTACACTAGCATGTTGCCTATTGATACTCGAACAAAAAAAACAAAATCATTGTTGCTCAACTCTCGCTCACTAGTTGCTCGAGTGACGATGTTTTTCGAAAAATCATAGTTCGCGTTTTTCAAGAGTTCTATCTATCATATAGTACCCAAATATCTCATATTATAAATACCCAATACCCATTGCGTTTTTGTCGGTGGTTCCAAGATCCAAGAACATATCCAAACATTGAGATTAAACATTTGATTCTTGAGAACAATCAACCACAAGTTTAAAAAAAAACATCAAATTCATATAATCTAAACCATCAACTTCTTGGATATAATCAGGAAGGTACTTTCTTAATAGTTTTCAGAGGTTGCTGGAGATTGAAGGAGGTTAGACCGCGAGCACAGGAAGAGGACGAGAATGAGGTGTTCTTGGTGATGCACGTGAGATAGACAATTCTAGAAAATCGTGAGTAAGTTTGAGTGAAACACATTTCAGCGGATTTTGGAGATTGCAGGAATTAGATCAGCGAGCTTAGTTGATTTTCTAGATCGGATTATATTGTAAATTTTTATTGTCTATAGTGAAAATTACTGGTTTGGTCCCCGAATTTTTACCTAGTTAAGGATTTTCTCCATCAACAAATCTTGTATTATTTACTACTTTAGTTATTATTGTGGCAATTTAATATATGATAAAATTGACTTGATTGACTAAATATTCAAAACAATTAAAAGGTGACTTGTTACGTTTAATTGGTAATTTTAATTCCGCATTATTCACCTTGATTTTAGATTCTAACTAGTAACTTTCATGTAATATAGCCTTGGATGCCTCTTCACATCATGGAAGGATTACCGATGCACGTGATGAACGAATTATGAAATATTATGCAGCCAAGCTTCGTAATTCTCAGTACGTTTCGCGTTCTCTAAAGTATTGGTTGTCTCAAATTCTTGATGCACGTGCATTCTTGATCTTCTTTCTCTATATTATTTTGCTTTGCCACATTTTCTTGCTCAAACACCATTAATAATGTTATCAGTGAGTGTATTTTTCAACCATTTGTTGGTTGATGGATGATCAATTGGCTGCTCATCTGTGAGGCCAGGTGTCAAGAGTATTGGCATCACTTAGAAATGATAATTAACATCAATGGAAAAAGATAAATTGTATCTTGAGGAACAAGAATTGCACAAAATTGTATCATTCATTGAATGGAACTCGATTATTCTGAGATTTTACTAAGACAACACAGGAATTTGGGCATATTCTTGCATGCCTGCTGCCAAATTCCGTGTTTCACCATTAACGTGTTTCCATCGAAGAGATAAGAACTTAAGTTCTGCTGAGAAGATAGGTGGCGGCCGGGGAGTGAGTCGAGAGGCAATGGTTTAATTTTAACCTGACAATTTAATCTAGGAAATATTAAAAAAATCCATGCCAAAATAACACAGAAAATTAATTTACGTGCATATATATTGTTTCAAGAATCCACAAAATATATGTTCTTTTGAACAGTTTGTCCAACATGTTGGCTGCTATATAGCCAGGACAATATTTGTTTACTGAGACAGAGCACTTGTTTTGTAAACAAGAAGAGCAACTTCAGCAAGAATACCAACCAAAGTCACAGCCCAGATGGCTAAACCTGTAGTTCCTGCATACAAAATACTCACTGTTAAATTATTACCGTAATCTTGTATGATATCTCAGAGATTAATATTTTTTTTTTCGCGTTTTTGATTATCGAGCAGAATAAGCAAGCAAAACTTACCCCCAACATAAACATCACCACTTGGGGACCAGTCATCTGTGTTGTAAATTGGACTGTATCCATCCACATTAGCACCATACTAATCAACAAATTGGTAAACACCCTTTCCCTACATAAGACAAATGCACATCGAATCACATGACATATATTTAAAAGTTTATTTGACGTTAAGTTGTGAAACCCAATTATTATCACTCCGCAGAGCTAGTACGCCAAATTTCATTAAGAAAAGTTTAAGAATTTATGTACTTGTTACCATCGTAAAGACAAAAAAAGTGTGCAATTTTCTTTTGTAAACTTCTTTTTAATCATAGCGAATTACTATAGTGGCAAAAAGAATGCAGTCTCAAATTGAGACGAATTTCGATAAATCTTGTGTCTTTATTTCTTTCTACTAATTTATTGCTCTAGATGAAATAGAATTAGGATTTCTAATTCACAACGGAATATATGGTTAGACCTACCTTAGGCTTCCTGCCCGAAGCATCCGGACCATCTCTCAAGGCCATGCCTCCATTTATTCCTACATTTGGCTTGAAAGGCTTTAGTTAGTAGATGAATATGATTTATGTAATCAACCAACTTGTATAAACATAATTAGGACTTCCTATATTTGTTTAGTCATGTTACACATCTATTCTTTATGATGTGTGTATGAATGTTTGCAAGGTTGGAAGAAAAACACTAACCATAAGGCTTGTCGGTCTTGATCTTCTTGCCACCACTGGCCTCGACTCTCAAAGAGGAGGTTCTAGCAAGGGACGGGAGGCCACGCACGGCGGTTCCCTCCAGGGTGAAGGGAGAGGGTTTGAGGTTAAGTGAAGTCATGACTCTGGTTGCCATCTGCTACTTCTCTTTGTCAAATGGGTTGTACTAGAGGAAATTATGCCTCATACCGCCCTTTTCCTCCATTTCAATTTTATTGCTCTTGCTGTGACGTCAGGAGTGTCAAAGGAGTCATGCTATATTTATTGCATCGAGTTGGACAGTAGATATCTAAGAATGTCCAGCTTACTGTTCAAGACTCATAGTGTGGATGAAACTAGGAAGTTGTATAGGACTGATGGAAGTGACTGACTGACTGACAGACTTGACCTTCAACTCCAGATGAAGAATTCCACGACTCTATAAAGTATGTCTCTAGGAAGGTGTTATTGATTCATAATTCTCGCAGAAGCAAGTCTTTCCACTTACTATAAGACATAGTATCTGTTCCACAGCCTAACTCCAAAAAAGCGTACAGATTTTGCTCACCTATTATATCTTGTTTCTTCCCAACATTCTGTCCCAACTTCCTTCCTGAAAATTCTATCCCAACTTCAATTTATTGTCAGATTCATCAAGTAAATATTGCAGCAGCAACTTTTTCTCATGGCAGCTGAAAAATTTGTATAAGCGACTATTCCTCATTTCGATGGTCACTATAATTGTTGGAGCAATGCTGATGTTTTTTTTTTTTTTGAGATCGAAAGAGTATTGGCAAGTTGTAGAAAATGGAAATAGCTGAACCTGCAGGTGAAGTTTCATTGACAGATGCACAAAGAGGGGCGGTGGAAGAATCAAAGTTAGAAGATCAAAAAGCAAAGAACTCTCTCTTTCAAGTAATTGATCGTTCAATTTTGGAGACAATTCTTTGCAAAGATACTTTCAAACAGATTTGGGAATCCATGAAGAATAAATATCAGGAAGACAGGGACTGTAGGATGTTACCATTGCGAAGAAAATTCTTCAATCCATGACACCGAGGTTTAATTACATAGTTTGTACTAATTGAGGAACCAAAGGATATTAGCCCTCTCTATATTGATGAACTCCAGGGATCTCTGTTAATTCATGAACAGAAGCAAAACCGACAAATTAATGAGAAGCAAGCACTGCAGGCAGTGATGAACATGAAAATTGCAGGTCATGGAAAGGGAAAATGGAATGACAACGGCAATAGCTATGGAATCAATACGTACACAAATCAAAAGAGGACCACGATACTAATGATCCTGCAGGAAAAATGAGAGGTCGTGACAATCATCGTTCTAATAGCGGCAAATCAAATATTGAATGTTACTGATGTCATAACTATGATCGTTATCGTTCAAGCAAGCCAAACATACCTGAATAAAGAACGAGATGAAATGCCCAACTATGAAGAAAAAGAGGAAGAAATTTCTCTCTTAATAGCGTGTCATGCAAAGGAAGAAACTCGCCAAATTTGTGGTATTTAGACTCCGGCTGCAGGCCTGCAGCAATCATGTGTGTGGAGATAAGTCCATAGTTTTGACTTGGATGAATCTTATTGAAATACAGTAAAGTTTGGAGATAACGCTACAATATCCGTCCTGGGAAAAGGAAATGTCAAAGTCTGGACCAAAGAAAACACTCAGATTATCTCTAATATTTTCTTTGTTCCAGATTTAAAGACAAACTTGCTTAGTGCTCTTCAGGTTCAAGAAACAGGATATGAGATAAAGGAGTCTGTCGTATTCAACATTCAAAAGGTTTAATCGCACTAGTCAAGATGACGGAATATCGCATGTTCCCTTTATGTGTAGTAGTGCTCATTCTTGCTTCTCTGCCAAAATGAAAGATGAAGCTTGGTTATGGCATTTCCAATATGGGCATTTAAATTTTGGTGGACTGAATACGGCGGAAACAAAAAATATGGTGATTGGCCTCAAGAAGTTTGTGAAGAATGTGTTGTTAGCAAATAAAATTGTGATCCTTTTCTAACAGGAAAATCGAGGAGAGAAAACAGGCTTTGGAGCTAGTTCATTCTGACATTTGTGGGCCAATAAATCCAACATCTAATTGGTGGTAAACGGTAACTTCATTGACAATTAAAGTCGAAAAATATGGGTTTATTTTCTCCAGGAAAAAAAAAAAAATCTGAAGCTTTTACGGCATTTAAAAATTATGAAGTGCTTGTAGAGAAAGAAGCTTGCAGTGCAAGATGGGTACTTCGCACTGATCGATGAGATGAATATAACTCACATGAATTTCAGAATTTGAAAATATTTGTGAGGTAAATGGCATCAAAAGGCAACTTACTGCATCCTATACAGCTAAACAGAACGATTTGTGCATGAGGAAGAATCGGACAATTTTAAATATGGCGCGAAGCCTTTCGACGAAGAGCGGTATTCCAATTTTTCTTTTTTCTTTTCTTTTCTTTTCTTTTTTGACCTGAAAGTGGTAAATTGGAGTATATATATTTAGAACAGAAGTTCTTCATTTTCTGTTCAAAATATGACGCCTGAAGAACCTTGGAATGGACATAAACCAAGTGTTGGTCAATTCAAATTATTTGGTTGCATCGCTTATGACCATATCCCATATGAGAAGAAGAAGACATGATGACAAAGGAGAAAAATGTATTTTTCTTGGTGTTTGTGAACAATCCAAACCTTACAAGCTATATTATCCAATCACCAAGAAAACCATCATTAGTCGGGATCTGATTTTTGATGAAGAAAAGTGTTGGGCGTGGGAAGGTAGTAGTGTCAAGCAGCAAATACCCGACAAACTTTGATGGTGATGAAGAAGAGAAAAACCAGCAATCTATAGAAAATGACAAACAGATTTCGGCAATCATTCAAAGTAGTCCAATTGATCCTCAGAGCTCACCTAGAGCTGAAGCAAATTGTGAACGACCTAAATGTAGTAGAAAAAAGGCCTGCATGGATAACAGATTGTGAGGTAACTGGAGTTGATCAATCTTGTAGCCTTTGAAGAAGCTGTCAAATTCCAGTTTTGGTAAATTTTCCATCCATCCATAGAACAAATCCACAAATAAAGTAAAAAATACAGAAGAAATTCATTGTACGAAAGCAAATATTCACAAAGAAACCTTAACAATTCGGTTTCACTGGAAGAAATACGATAATCGGTAGTCAAACCTCAACTAGACGGCAATACCCATCAGCATTACCATCCCCAACGTATCAAAATTTGTCACCTTCTTCCTCGACCCATTTTCTCCCTCTATTCTCTCTCTAGACAACATTCTTCTTAAAGATGCGATTTTTCTTTTTCTTCTAGCGCGATTTTGGGAGCTGGTAGGAGAGGACATTTAGCGCTTTCATCTGTCCTTATTTCACAATTTAGCCCCTCAAGTTTTTATTATTATGCTAAGAGAGCCCTCTATTTTCCACACTTCTTCAACTTCCTATTTTTCAACAAAATTTATCATGCATGTAGCCTATGAAAATTTTCCCATATACAACTGCAAAGCGATTCGAACCAGACTAGACTCCACATATCGTCTCCAATGCTAATATTCTATGATCATGTATTAGTCCGAACGCTTGAATCCTTTTAACAATTTTAGTTTTTTAAGATATAATCTCAAAACTCGATATAGTATCAAGCATATTAAGTTCCATCCAACTGTCAATTACTTTATTTCTCAAATGAGCCAACAATTTATACGAGCAAGCTGAAATAAATTAAATAAATATTCAATATATATAGACTTGGATTACTCTTCCTAAAAGAATTAATTTATAAGATGACACTTTCAATGATTAAGCAAATATATTAAATGCGAGCAATTTATTGGTACCTTGCTCATTTTTCTTAACTATTAACCTGTTTTTTTTTTTGGATATTTGGAAGTGTAGTAATTTTAAGAATATTTTTACTAATAATCAGCAACTTATTGTCTGAGTAGAAGTTGTATGCAATTTTAGATAAATCATCACTTTCATGTGTTCGGAATTAGATTTTATTTCTCAACTTAGTTACGTACATATAAATAAGCCACATGTACGTTTATTAGCGTACATGACACCTTCTGTCATTATGGATTAAATGTACATCTAAATTTGAAGAACTATCATGCGCCTTTTTAATAATTTGAGATCAACTTGCTAGTCAGGTAATACATTGAGGGTCTCGAGGGTAACTGCAGAGTAATTAAGGTGACAAGGATATTTCCTTTTTTAAACTACTTAAAACAAGTGGGTCCCACCTTCATTTACCCACTAACCCTAATTTCTAGGAATTATTAGCCTAAATTGTACGGCAAAACACTACTTTCTCTATATACCAGTCCTTAAATGGCAGATTCTCTCTCATCTTTGCTGCTTGTCTCACTCCCGCAATTGCTACTTTTTCGAACTTTTTTCTTTCTCACAAGCATTCCCTGAAAAAGGAGAATAAAGGCCTAGGGTTTCTACTTTTCCCACATTATCCAAACATCAATTTGCTCAACATTTAGCTTAGGAATCAGCTTGGTGCGGTTGGTCTAACTTTCTTGCCGTGTTGCAATTCTGTATTTATGATTTTTGGCCTTTATGTGATTTGTGGGCTGTTTGAAGTTGGGGTTTTGAAGGGAGATTCTTCTAGGGGATATTATTGGGGTCAAAAAAGTTGAAAACGTTGTTCTTTTATTTATGGAGTCTGCTTTTCTGGAAACGTACATGTGAAGCAATTTAGTGTTTTTTTATTTATTTATTGTCAGTTGTACACTGATTTCCCAACTGTGGAGTTCAGTTTATCAACTGCTAGCTTTAGCTGAGTCACACGGATTTTCTGGATCTTTTACGAACTTTATATATGCCATTTCTTGCCCTGTATCTGTGAATTCATTAACTGGGATTGTTACTTGTGGCAGTAGATAGTGGAAATTAAGTTACATAAAAAGCTTGCTTTATAAATATGGAACTTATGACGTAGCACTATGCTTTTGGTGATATGAATTTATCCCAGCTCTGGTCAAAGGCTATCAATAGCAGAATTTAGGGAATATTGATGAAAATTGAGTTTTTTTTAGTGTGGGATTTGGTCTTTATGAATTTATGTTGTAGCTGATTAGTGATCAGGATTGTTTAAGTGATGGAGGATATTGGGTTGTTTGATCAAGGATGGAAATGGTTGCAATCAAAGGATTGTTACTCTGTAGCGAGAACAACTGCGAGCTGTTTGAGGGACAAGATGGGGATATTTATGGAACGACATTGGCCCATGGTTTGCTGTGGCTGTGCAAGATTTGGGAGAGGTCTGCTGTTCTTGTTGGTTTACTGGAAGAATTGTTTCGTTACTGGCTTCCAGTCATTTATTGGGCTGGGTTCAGCAGCTCTGCTTGTCATTATGTGGAGTTTCTTTCTCAGCTTGACATCAATGTGGTGTCTCCTGTATGTGCTTCTTAGTATGGTATGCCTTTGAGTCTTTCTGATTCTTGTCTTTGGAGCTTTTTTTCTCACTTTGTCACTTATTTCCTTCCACTGCAATTTTAAAACAGCAGGATCTGCTTTTGCATTACATGATGTTGCCAGGACTTGATTAGTCTTAATTTTTGTGCTTTGGTTCAAGTACTTGACAAAGTCCACGGGGCAACCACTGTACCATAATTTTTGGATAAAATATGAAAATGTTTAAGATAACGTAAATTTATGTAATACAGAATTAAAGATTCCAAGAAACGTCAATTTAAATGTTATTCAATAGTAAATTTGGTAGATAAAATGATGAAGTTAAAAAATAAGATCCTTTGCTAGTACGGTTCAATTTAAATGTCAATGGTTGGAAGCTTTTTATATAATTTTTTGAATTAGTTGTTATTCATGCTTCACAAAACTGCTTCTGCTATCACCACAGTTCCAAATCATGGTATTGGTGGCCATCTTGGAGTGAGACTGTTCCATATTGGACATGGCATATGTGATCTGTTTTGGCTGATGTGCTCTAGAGAGTTAAGAGGCATGAATTCTTTTTTGGGAAAATAATGCATGAAGGAGAAAAACCTGATACAAAACCTTATATTAAGTAAGACAACATAAGATTGATTAACATGTCGCACAATATGTAAATGGCATGCGCTGGTGCTACTATAAGTTTTCTACTAATCTAAAAGGAAGATAATGAGTCCAATATGATTCTAGTGAACTTTACCATATTAAATAGGACAGAAACTATCTTGCATATGAGTATCTCCTTTGTTGAACAACGAAAACATCCTGCATACTGCAGCATCCATTTCTCACCTTGTTGAAGTAAAAAACCACATGGAAATTAGAGAAGCAATAAACATCTTTTTATTTATTAAAAGCAGAGCACCCAATTCATTCTAATTTAGAAAAGAAGTTTTGTATAGTTTTGCCCTTGAGCTTTTCAGAACTACAATACATCAGTGTAAGCTGTTCTTGAAGATGTTTGTTTCATTAACATGCTATCCATTTCCTTCTAGATTTTGGATAAATTTAATTTCTAGAACACCCCCTATGATGAGTCCTGTGTAGCGATTATATTGGCTGGTGCTGTGCGGATAGACAATTTATTTTGCATTGTATAGCTGACTTAAAAGTGGACACTATAAATACTTTTGATGAGCCTTGTCCAATCATTACGATTGCATGGTATGATTTATTCTTATACTTAAATATGATTTTTTTTTCTTTTAAATGTTAGTTGGGTTCTGCACTCTTTTTTTTATTTTTTTTTATTTTATGTTAGCATGAATTTATTTGATGTGCTGGAGAATTTTATCCTATATTCGTAATCATTTTCAGAGAAATGGATGCTACTGCTGAAGTTATAATAAAGTCTCTCATTTAGCATGTTGAGAATCATTCTAATAGTTCCATATATGTTTCCAGGGAGCTGCTGGGGTTGCAGTTAAGTATTTAGGCTACACTCCTGGACTTTATATTGTGGGTTTGTTTGCCATTTTAATTTTGTGGATGTATGCTAACTTTTGGACAGTGGGTACATTATTCATACTTGGAGGTAATTGTCGTTCTCTTCTTTTAATTAACATGCTTGCACTTTTGGCATATTGTGTATTATAGCAAAAATTATGATAGTACTGATTTCACTAATGCTTGAAGGATGAAACATATTAGTTTTGGATTTTAGGCAAGTGGTTTCTGTGCACCATCCACCTACTTGTCATCTTACTCTTATTTTAGCTTATCTTACTTTTACGATTGAATGTTGAGAATTTTGTGTTTCTTTTGATTTACATTTTACAAGTATGTCTCTTGCAAGCTATTCAATTTGAATAATTAAAATTTTTGAAATATTTTTTGGGTAAATAGCACTAGGGTCCTGAACTTTTGAAACCTTGTGACGATAGGATCCGAAATTTTAATTTCTAGCACATGAGGTCCCAAACCTTTCAAATGAAAGCGGCCAAGGTCCTTTTGTGATGGAAAACTGTGAGTTAGATAAAAAGTCAAATTTCGAGGAAAATGACTATTGTACTCATAGTTTGATTTAAAACATATAAATAAAGTAAAAAAGGGAAAAGAACAAAACAAAAGAAGAAAAAGATAAGAAGAAACCAAAACATTAAAGAAAAAGAAAAAAAAAATTGAAACAAACCAAACCCCAACCCGACACATCCCCTCCTCCCCTTGTATCCTGGGGATATCCTCTTGGGGCGGCAGCTGCAAAAAACAGGAGGAAATTCCCATCTCTCATAAACACCCACCCTCCTCTTGCCATCTTCTTTTTCTCTCTTTGAGCTTCTCCTCCATCCATCATAACTCTCTCTCTCTCTCTCTAAAACCATATAGCTCCTAAGGAAATTGCGGTGGATTATAACCAGGTATCTGATGTTTAGAGTGCTGGAGCTATTCTTACATTCTACTTAGTAGAATGCCACTCCTTTGGTGGAAAACCAAATCAAATATCTTTGATGATGTACGAGCTGCATCACATTTATTAGTGGGTCTGGCAAAACCCCCTGAAACGTTGCCCATGCTTTCTCCTCTTGAAAAAGCTCGTGCAAGGATGAACCTGACTGCATGCATGACATCTTGCTTAAGATAGCTACATAGATGAAAATGGTGTAGTTACCTAGGTGAGCTGATTTCTTTGCTTCGATTTTTCACGACCAATTTTGCAAATCTCTCTTCTAATTGTATATCTTCATTTCCCTTTTTGGGGGGAAAATACTATGGGGTTTTCCCTTGTTTTGTGAGGCCGAGGTGATTTCCCCATGGTTTTCACTATCGCCAAAGCAAAACCAGAGGGAAATGCCCTTGGTTACACGGGAAAGGGGTGGGGTAGGTTGCTTTTTCAATTTTTACTTTTCATTTGCTTAATTCTTTTTTTTTTTTTTTGGTTGTTCTATTATTTTGTTTTGTTCTTTCGTCTTTTATTTATCCATTTTAAATCAAGTTAAGGGTAAAATGATCGTATTACTCAAAAATCAACTTTTAACTATCAAATCGACTGTTTCCATAACAAAAAGACTTTGAGCACAGATATTTGAAATTTTTTTGACCCTAGGTGCTAGAAACCAAAGGTTTGGGACCCTGTCGTCACAAGGTTCGAAGATTCGGGACCCCTAGTGATATTTACCCCTAATTTTCTGAAGATCCTCAAGAATAAATCATGGAGTGATGTCCACACTGCCAAGTGGTTAAAAAACCTCTTACAATTTCCTTATTCACTACTTCAGAAAGTTTGATTTCAGACTTGTCAGTAACATGTTTTTCTTGTATCCTGAATGTTTTTCTTGCCATTCCTGTTC
>CAIGRB010022963.1:0-16117 GCA_903798255.1 Fraxinus quadrangulata
CTGGACAATTGGACAGATTGGAGTGCAGATCGTGATCGTTCCAGTTCAAGAAAAAGCAAAGGAGTTTGCAGAAATCATCAAAGGTATAATTTCTATCACAGTTTCTATCTAAATACAATGTAGATCCTTATATGGGAATTGAAATTGCTTATTTTTCGCTGCCCACGATTAAGTAAATTCCCAATAATATTTTGTCTAAAAAACTTGTTAGGAAGCAAGTAACTGAAATAAAGAATAATTACGAAAGTTTAATATAATATTTGTCCTTCATTTCAATGCACATTAGTTAAATTCTGGTGACAAGAATCGCCATCAGAGACAAGATGTACTAATTAGTTTAATGTTAAAGATAAAAATGTGCAATGAAAAAAGTTAAAGACATAAGCAAAAATGAGTAAATATTGTGAACCATCATTGCAATTAAGAAATGAGTATAAGAAATAAATTGTTATGTTTGAAATGGAGTCAAACAGGGGCTTATATAGTGAAGAACATATAAAATATTTTATTCTTATACGTAAACATAACTGGCTCTTCTAGATCATTAAATCATATCTTACTAACATTAGTTTTAATCATTATTTCACTTCTTCTTCAGGAAGTCATGATAAATTCGATTTGACACTCATATATTGGTGACTAATGTTATTCATATCATACTAATATATTGGATACTAACTGATTTCTACATCTAGTAAATGGCATCAATTTTATGGTACATGAAGCTGGTAATGATTATGGTCTTTTCTAATTTACCGTACATCACTGCCATTACAATAACTTCATATTTTTGCATATGGAACGAATAAAAGGTCAAATCCAGAAAAGAAGCCCTCAATTACTAGTAATAATTAGTATTCCTTCCTTTAGAGATAAGCACTAATTTATAAAATTTGTATGTACTTCATTAAATGAGATAGTATGATCTTATTTGATAATCATGCATTCTTTGAGAGAACGAGATAATATTCTTCTAAAGTATTGGTGTATATAATTAAGGTTAAATATTGATGTATCGAAGTCATGCTTCTTCAAGCGCAACAAGACATCAATCCGCTAGATTATATAACCAATGTTTGAGTCCCATTTTACAAAAAAATCATTTTTTTTTTCTCAAACTCATTTCCAACCACACAATATCCAAAAAATCACCATTACAAAACTTATTTTTTCAAATAATGAATCTCAAACATATCAATAGTTCAATTTTCAGTCATTTGATGAGTGCTTCTTCACGAACACAATGAGAATTATTCTTTCGAAACAATATTTTACTAAGTAACACTTCTACAAGAACTACGTTATATTTATATTCATAATATTTTTATTCCTCGAGAGATAATCACATTTATTGTGAGTGTTAATTTGTATAATGTCATTCTTTGGGATGAATAAATATTCTTTTATAATATTAATTTGTATTAAGTGTCTTCTTTAAGAAGAACATTATTATTCAGGAATGTTTATATTTATAATATTTTATTTCTTCTGCAGTAATTACATAATATTTTGCCAAAATATTGATATAACATAAATTTATGATTCTTTGGGAGCATCTAAATAATCAAATTAAAAGATTAACAAATCCAGAAATCTTCGTAAATCATGAAATAAACTAGATCTCATAAGATTTGCTCTTCGGGATCAAGTAATATTCCACAGAAATATTAACGTAATACGAAGTTTTAATAAATCTAAACTTCTAGTTCTTTAGATTAGTTCTTCAAGGACAAAAATATACTCTTCGAGAATATTAATAAGTATAGAATTGTGCTTCTTCGAAAGTCATAACATCATTTAATATATATGTTCTATATAAAAATAAAAAGTGACATTCTTTGAGAATATTAAAATTTATAAAGTTAAGCTCTTAAGGAGCAGTAACACCATACTATATTATCTTATGAATACATGCTTCTTCAAGAGAGCATTAAAATCATTAATCAAAAGATTTAGAACCTGTTTGATCCCCATTTTTTCAAAAACTCGTTTTCAACCACACGTTACCCCATAAATAATTTATACGTAAGCTTAAAATCTTTCCTTATTTTTTAACCTCATATTTTTTAAAAAATCAATATTCCAAAACATATTTCTATAAAAAGGGTCTCAAACAAGGACTTAATAGATTTATAAACTTAATTCAAAATTCGCTACTACTCACATAGAGATTTCTCAGAATCAATTGTTGAATTGTGATCTTAACCATTGGATTTGAAGAACAATGAGTTGTGAACTATCTAAACTTCAAGACGATCGGACCACACGGCATTGAGAGATCAAAGTTTGATCACATATGTGCAGGTTATCCAGATTGCATTGTTGATTTTGAATTTTCTCTCCATTTTGTGTAAGCTTTTCTTCTTTTTCCTTCTTCTTCTTTTTATAAATAAAGTTAGAACATTTTTAAGAGATTCTTTAAACATAAGATGTTATTTATTTTAAAGAGTCAACTCTTAAAATTATACTTCAACATACTCTTAGAAATAATATTTTAAAATAGAGAGTGACACGCTCTCTATAATTAAATCAATCAAAGTATTTTATTTTCACTTGAGGAAAATAATAAAATAATTTGAAGGGAGGTTTATTAAAATAAAAGATTGGAAAAATCAATAAATATGTTTTAGTGTAGTAAAAATTAAGTTTTAAAGATAAAGACAGTGTTGGAGTATTTAAAATTTTTATTCTTTAAATTGATGATAACTAAATTATAAAATATACTCTTTAAAAATAGAGAATTTATTGGAGATGCTATTATATTTTAATTTCTTTTTAATTGTATTGTCATGTTATTCAAGAGCAAATAATATTTTTAAAATGTTGTGCCTCTTCAAGAGTAATAATGTAATATCATATTATTGTTTAGAACAATAAATTATATGATGATTTACATTTCAGGAACAAAAACATAATATAAGTTGTATCTTGTAAAATCATGCTATTCGGGAGCAATAATAAATATAGTCTTTGTTTAACGGGATTCAAATTAGATTTTTAATAGATTTAGATAAAAGTTGATGAAACATATGATTGAAAAGTTGTGGGCACATGAAATGTATGTTTAAAATTAATTGTTAACTTTGATTTAAATTAAATCTAGATTTTAACTCGAACCAAACATGGGCATAATGCGTCGATCCTCAAACAAGAAAGTTCTAACAAGAAGTGAGTAAAATAATTCATTTAGATGTATTTACTAATCGAATTGATCAACAATATCTCACACCAACTTTAAATGTGTCAACTCTAATTGATGTCATGGGAGGACAATTCTTTAATATTATATTTGACAAATATATGACACGGCTGAAGCATGATTACATTCGATTTTAAGATAAAAATTTCCAAAAGAAAATGGAACAAATAAGGAAAATAGCTTTAATTAGGAGGCATACACTCTTGGAGAATATATAGTTAATAACTAATTATAAAACCGAATAGAGGTTCAAGTACTTGAAACAGTTAACGTGGAGATATATCAATAAGTTAGGTCATTATAAGAAAGAAACAGAATAAAAAAAGAATTGAAAAATCATTTTGATGACGTGTTATAAAATTAAAGGAACGAGAGAAATAAGAGAGATGAAATAGAGAGCGTCAAAACTCAAGCTTGTAATCTATTAAAAACCAAAGTCTTATATTTATATGGTTCAAAATTAGAGTTTCAATCAAAGTATAATATAACCATCAACAAAAGTTGATATGCTCATATGTCGCATGTTTTCACTGTCCTCATAGCCACCACAATCAATGCCTATAACCATCAACAATCACCTTCGCAACACAAAGACCACCTACACCACAATCATGTGGCCCAAACACCAACTCACCACCACCAACACAAATGAAATGAGGAACCAAAGATCCAAACCAAACACAATCCTTACGACCCAACCCGACCTTCACCCAACCAATACCAACGCCATTGTCTACCACCCATAATCACCAATCCCATACAAATGTGGATTGCATTAAAAAATCTGTCACATGAGTAAAAATAAATAATATCTACAAATTCCATCTCTAGTGCAACAGTCCTCTAGTGCAACATATCTGAGACTATGTCTAGATAACGCGATAAGAAAAAAATAGATATTTTGAAAATATCTATTTAGATGTAAAAGCTCTGTTAAGCACAATGAATCAGGAAAATTTAACATTTATTTCCTTTTTTGTGTGTTATGTTTATAATCTTGTCTCTCATACAGTCATATTAGATGAAATTTGAATTACTAAGGAACCCATTGAAGATAACTTTGAATTTAATAGTCTATTCATTAAGCATCAATGTCACGTAAATTAGAAGTAGTGACAGAGGAAGGTGGGGGCCAATGAACCCACTGTCTCCTCTAAAATCTGACTTTTTTTGTAGGCCATTTTTAATTTTTGCTAACATTATTATATTATGTGTATGAACAAGTTTTCATAGTTAAGTTATGCCTCCATTGATTTCAAGTGAAGATTCCGCCCCTGATATTCGAAATTCTTTCTATTCACAACCCACCTAAATAACAATCTATTAAATACATTCGATGCTCGAGTGCACAAGACATTTTTGAGGAAACTGAATCGCACAAAAGTTATGTTCATATTAATTATTCGTTTTTCATTTATAAGGATTTGGTTAGTTATAAGTTGTTTAATTGTTGATTGTTTCATTGAATTACATTCATTATTCATATTGCATTATAACATTAAAAAAAAAAAAAAACTAAATATATGCCAAAATTTTGAATCATATTCTAAATAAATAAAAAAAAAAAGTGAGAAAAATCCTGCAACTTAGTGACTTCACACTTGACATTTCCCACCAACAAATTAAAGAATTCTTGAAAAGATTCAAAAATCAAACAACTAAACAACAGCAACCTCGTACCAAACAAAATAAAGAAGAACAAGTTGTAACATATATAATTCAATTAAGCTACAGGGCACTTGACAGGATTGAGTTACATCTGCTACGTGTTAGCACCTGTGTGGCTCTTTTTTTTTTCTTTTTTTCAAATTGTCCAATAAATGTTTGACACGTGTTATCTGTTTTTAAATCCTGTCAAATGCCCCGATTTGAATAGCAAGACTATATAATTCGGCAGCCACAACTTTGTCTCCCCTGACCAATCTATCTTAGTCCATGTTTGATATCGCTAAAAAATCTGATTAAAATTTAAGCCAAAATTAAAAATTAATTTTAATCACACATTTTATAAAATTCATAACTTTTCAACCACACATTTCATAAACTTATATCAAAATTTGATTTTAATCTCTCAAACATGGGCTAATAACTATAATGTTCATTTTTTTTTATTCTTTCCTTTTTTTTTTTTTCTTTAATTTGATGGGAAGCCAAAGAAATTATTTGAAATTTGATGGGAAACTTGAATATAGTCTTCACCTTTTCTTAATTTTCGACATTTGTTATGTCAGTGTCACTTAATGATTGGATTAATTACTTTGCTATGTTTGTAGATTTTGTAACTTTTGCATTTCTTTATCGTCAATATGATACACATATCTTTAATCGTGATTTTTACTAAAATTTGGAGTTTGTATTTTTCTTCTGATTAAAATTAAATATTATTCTCTAGTATATTAGTAATTCGTGCAAACTTGTCGATGATAATTACATTTTCAAATGAAACTTATAACATGTTATAATGCAACATATTTTTTTTTTTTAAGGTATAGTTCGTTATAATGAATGCGGAAGCAATTAATACTAATATAGTTAAAATTTCAAACTCGTGTAACGCACATGTTTTTAAGTAAGATCCGAATATCGTGACCAACAAGCTAAGCTATGTTTAGCTTAAAACCTTTTATTTTGAATACCTAGGTCAGTGGCGGGCCCAGCATTGAAATTTAGTCCGGATGGAAGTTGACAAATGACTGTCGACAATTAGTGATCGTAAGAGCGAGATCATAATCAATGAACTAATTTCTCATATGATACAACTAATTTCTTATAATCTCATTTCAAATTTATAACATTGATACAACTAATTTCTCATTTCAAATCAAAATTAGTGAACTGAAAGTGAAAAGTGCCAATTACTTTATTATTTTAATTTTCCTCCAATTCCAATTCACCCAACCCTATTCCAATTCATACACCATAAATAATACATGATACAACATAGTTACATAAATCATGATTTCATAAATCATAAATAGAAAATAATACAAAAAAAAATACATAAAACATAAAACTCACGGTTTCACACCTCACGATGTTGGTAGTGACGGACGGCTGCAGCCATTCATAGGAGCTTTTGGCACCGGCACGGCTAGCTGGTTGGATTGGTGGTGGTGGACAAATGACGATTCATCGACAATGGCGAGCGGGAGAAGCTGAAGAATGCCATCGAGTCATGTCGCCAAGCAAGGATTGATTAATTGATTTCAAATTGAATTGGGAATTGGATTTGAGCCTATATATTATATAATTAAGGATTGGGCAGGCAAACAAATGGCTCAATCCAATTACAAAATAATAAAATAAAAAAGATAATAGGATGAGCTGCAATGGCCCAATTTCCCCCCAAAAAAAGGAGAAGAAAAACTGAAGACGACGAACCAAGCTGCAAAACCCTCGTTGGCGCCGGTCCATCTTTCTCAAGCTGCTCTGGGAAAGCTCAGCATGCGCAGTCGCACCCCTTGATCAGGTGCTGGGTCCGCTGCTGACCTAGGTCATTTATTACTAGATAAATGAAATTTAAGAAAGCATGGTAGCATTATAGTTGCTAAATTTATTAAATTTTAATTTTTTTTCTTTCTTAAAATCGAATATATATATATCTTCAATCAAATCTCCCCATTTTGTGAATGAAGAATTTGTTGTGCAAACTATTTGACAAAAGATGAATGTAACTGTCGAAAAACAAGGGCAAGGATGTTTAGCCATATTTAAAAGGTTAGAGCAACACATATCTACACATTTTCGAAGAAAAACAACTAGAAGAACTCCTTCCAAATACGACTAAACATCGTCAAAATTTTTGAAAACGATTTAAGAATATTATCCATTTTGAGGTTGTAAGATTTTCAAACTAGTACTATCCTAAATAAGCAATTATTCTCTACTTTATTCAAACCCAACCCCAACAAGAAAAAGCTTGCAAATGGCAGTGCGTTTTGGACAAGGATAATTTATTTTATTTAATACATAGTACTTTGTCGAATTGGGTAATGACTATTAATCGAGGAAAATATTTTGAAAATCTTTCCAAGATATGGGCAGCACTTTAAGAGATTCCACCTCATTTCCATTCTTGTTTGGCCTTTTCAGCAGTCGAAATATTATTGGATACAAGTAAAATAGTTTATCCTCTGGGAATCACAAATTAGTTTTATATACTTTAAGATTCAAAATAAATAAATAAATCAATAAAAATACGGGGTTCGAAATCGAAAGACAGCTTGAAAATTAATGGTCCTCGTCCTCATACTAGTTTAGAATACGAGGTATGGATTCCAACATTAATATTTGCTAATACATTTATTTAACCTGTCTTTAAGGAGAAGGGACATTATGTAAATGGCTTGAAATTACATCCATAGCCCGACCCCGAAACTCTAACAAATTGGCCATGAAAAAATACTTCTAATTTAAAATTTGTTGCATGTACATCAAACTTTACATAATGGATTCATAATGATATTGTCACTCTATCGTTGTCAATTTAAAATACAATCTATCTTTTCATCCAATTATTTTTTTCCATGTCATTTTATGTAACTCATTATGTATCATTTTGTTAAAAGGGTAAAATTAGGACAAATCATATATCACGCGAGTGAAATTGGAAAATTTAATGAAAATGATAAAAAGAAAGTCGAATTGTTTCTTTTTGTTACGATAAAGAAGACAAATTTTATATATCTAAGGAAAATTGAAACTAGCTTGAAAAAGTCAAAATAGCATAAAAATTTGTTGGCATAATTGAAATCTCAATAATGGAGAGAATTATTATTATTTAAAAAAAAAATTAAGATAATGTTCAATATTTGCAGGCAAGTTGAAATTTTGCAAATAATAAGTTAGATTCTTATCGTACTAATTAAATGTAAAAGAAAGCACCAAATCAAGTCACCAAGTAAGCTTTAAGTTGTTCCTCGTGAATCATGACATATGCACAGCCAATTTTAGAAAGATTAGGGCGATTTTTCTGGGACAATTATTCAATAACTTTAATTAATCGATAATTTTTAAATTTGTAAAAGGCAAACCCCAAACGTATGACAAAACCCTCAAGGCATTATCCCTCCAACTGTCAATGATCTATACGTTAGACAGCAACATCGAATTTCTAAGTATTTTCAACCACTTTCACAAACCCTTTGTCCAATCAGAATAATTTGTTTAGACTCCTAGGAACCCATGAATATGAAAATCTCTGAGTAAAATTATTGCAACACTCTCTTTCTACACGTTGATACGTGTCGATCACTCTCTTTTTATACGTTGATATGTGTCGATACTTGACTTGTTAAGTACGTTGATTTGAACAAAATAATCGATAGTCGGCCAAGTAAAAATTTTATTATTACAATTTTCGGGAGTGTGGTTTGTTAATATTATATAAAGTCACATTGATTCCACCAAACCATTTTTAGATGTAACAAACAGCTCCATGTTTTCTTCAACAAAGAGGTTTCAACTTTCTTGAAAACCATTTTCTGCTTTTCATAGAAAGCTGAAAGCAGTTCAAAAAATCTTCCTTCTGAAAAGAACTTCAAGTTTTTGTTTCTCTCTGAAATTAGTAAGCTCTATTTGAGTGATTTCCCTTTATTCTTTTTTCTTCTCATTTTTTTCTCCTTTTGACAAAGACCTAAAAATAATGTGATTTCATTTAAGCTTTATTAGGTTTAAAACTTTCCATTTTAGAATTATTGAAGCAAAAATTATCGCTATAATTACAACATTTAAAGCTTTCTATATTAGTATTATCGAAGATCGAACAAGTGTGAGTATTTATTGTCTAGAAGAAATCTGAAAAAATTTCTTGGAAATTTTGACTTTTTTGTGTTATATGAATTTTGTTTTCAATTTCTGTAGTCTTTTGGTCAACCCAATTTATTGGGAACAAGGCTTTTTATTTTTATAAATCTGTAACTACTACTACTTGTTGGTACACCTAGCAGAAAAAAGAAGGAACCCTAAATTTTTCAAGAAGATATGGGGAGAGGAAAGATTGCTATTCGTAGGATTGACAATTCGACTAGCAGGCAAGTAACTTTCTCAAAGAGAAGAAGTGGATTGCTGAAGAAGGCTAGAGAGCTATCAATCCTTTGTGATGCAGAAGTTGGACTGATTGTTTTCTCCAGCACTGGAAGGCTCTATGATTATTCAAGTACCAGGTTTGATAATTACTTCCATTGATCTATTTTTTTCTTCAAAATATACATATTTATATCGTTCCTGCTAAAGGTTAAACAGGCCCTTTATGCAATATATCAAATCATCTAGTGCGTGTGTGCATGCGTGCACGTGTTCTTCTTGTGTTATTTTCATTGATCTAAGTTCAGTGGCATGTATGTTCTTGGTATGAGCACAAAAAGTTTAGAAATCAGAAAAATTAAAAAATCAGAGTTTAATTTTTCAAATTTTTTTCTCAGAAATGAAGATTATTTGATTTCAACTCACAAGACTTGGTTTTAAAATTATAACCTAAAAATAAATTTTTTTCGTGCCATAAACCACTATATGAATCCAGAAAGATAAGGATCTTATATTTTTTTCAAAATAAAAACAAGTCTCATATTCAAGGGATATGATGATGATCCAACAAAAAAAACCCCAAAAAATAAGTAAAGAAACTTATGTTTATCAATCTTCAATCAATTTGTAATAGTCATCGCCTTACTATGCCAATAACTATATGGATGATTTTCTAATTAAGGGCCGTATTGGCGTGTGCGAGGCATGAGAACACCTTGTAATCTACTTCTCTATAATAATAAAAAAAATTAGGTGACAAATAGACGTCATTATCATGTATTTGGATTCCATCTTTAAAGTTGGACCTTGGTAAAAGTAGCTCAAATCCCACTAAATTGTTTTCATATTTAAGCATATACAGGAAGAATGGTGTCTTAAGAATACAAATCTTGGAATCTGATTATTGTTTTGAGCCAAAAGGAATTTATTTGAGCTTTTTGGACTTTGTCAGTATCCCATCTTAAAATGTTAACTTTACAAGAAGAGCAGTACAAACTTTATATATTGATTACAATTTTTCATATTTAAGCATAGTAGATTTTAACAGTTAACACCTTTTAATTGAAGGTGAACCATATAAACGTACATGTTTTTGTTGCTTGTTTCCTATCAATTTCATTCGATTATATTTCTGACTTCTCTCATAAGTAGAGATTAGGGCTAATTAATTCACTGCATGCACTACAATTGTCATTCACATATGCAAAAAGAAAATCTGGGAAGTGTTTCTTTTGTACAACTTTCCTTAAATTAAAGTGAAATCTTGACTACTACCATCCATACCTGCATGGAGGTAGAACAGTTTGAAGAAAATGAAAAATGAAAAGGAAAAATGTTTCTGATACTCATGAAGTAGATTCAGAAGATTATATACCATATTCTCATATTTATTCATGTTTACCCGAGGAATAATATTTAATTTATTATTATTATTTTTTTCCTGTTGTGTTATCAGCATGAAATCTGTAATTGAAAGATACAACAAACAGAAAGAAGAGCAATACCTACTGCTAAATCGTACTTCAGAGATCAAGGTACTTCTCACCAATAAATAATTACCTTTTCTCTTTGCTTCATTAATATATGCAATGATCTCAGCGGTATTAAATGGTGAATAATATGTGAAAACTCCATCCAATCTTTTTGTGTTTACTTTTCTAACATTTGAGTTCAGTTAAATCACAAAGTAACATGTGTATCCAAAAAGAAGGAAATTTTAGGGTGTCCTTATGGATAGAACAACGAATATCGGTTTAAAAGAGAGACAATAAAATATGACCACAATTTTTTCAATGCTCGTTAAAATTGAAAAAAAAAAAAAAAAAAAAAANAAAAAAAAAAATTGTTCAGTATGCCTGCAAAATCGGTCTTTCTTTCCTTCTTCCATTCAATTATTTCAATAATTATTGGACAACGTGGCAATAAATTATTGTCACATAGATCGATGATGATCTAGATTGCTCTTTGTTTTTGGTGTGCTGTGCTGTAAGAGTGAAATATTTGGTTTCTTGGAGTGCTATGATAGCATGTTATGTGAGAAATGGGAGGCCACATGCATGGATTGTACCTTATAAGGGAGACGAATGCTTGACATATTGTTAGGATCAAATTTCAATCATTTCATCTGAAATCAATTGGTATCAGTGAGACCTTTTATGTTATTTATCATTATTCTTTGAACGACCCAATTCATGGACTTGAGGCAGCCCTCAACATGACGCTCTTGTGACATGAACCCCGTGACTTAGCTTTGATACAAATTGTTAAGGTCAATTTCAATTGGTGTTCAGTGTTTGTGCAAGTATACCTAGTTAGAGGTCCCAAGATCAACTCTGAGACAGAAATATACATGGTCACACTAGTAATGTGAACAGGTAACTAATGCTGAAGATTTAGAAAAATACTTGGTGTACATAATATATGTACATAGGGGTGTCCATACACCTCATATGGGGTGGGTTCATGGCCAATGATGAAACATTAAAGTTCACGAGAGAGGAGCGATGTGGACCACTGGAAGCTTCTTGAGTTCATGCCTAAAACCTACTCTGAATATCCTTTGGCTCAAAATTGAGCAAAAACTCAGCAATATGAATTTCCAATCTCAAAACTTATTGATTCTTTCAAATCTACCTAAAGCCGGAGATAATCATTTCCCCTTCGTTTAGGAAATAGTGTGGATGTGAATCCTACAAAATATATGAATAAAAATTGATTTTACAAATTATAAGCAAATTAAAAATAGGTGCCAGACAAGGGCTAATCTCTAGTAGGTGATGAAATAACTCTTACAAGAATAACAACGGATTTTACGAGTATCCATTATGAGGGTTTGTGATGTTGGGAATTGAGATCAATTCTTTGATTCGTCCACAAGATCCTTGTTTTGATAAATATTAAGAATATAGAAAATGATATATGGAGAAAAACAAAAATTGCGTGGAAACCTTCAAGATAGGAAAAACTCCATGGACCATCAAGATAAAAAAAATTTAACTATATGAAAATTGTATAAAATTCTCGCTCACCCAAACCCTCAAATATCGCAAGGAAAAATTATCACTTCAACTTCATGAGACCACCTATTTTACTCTTTGTACAAACTACAAAGAGTCCAAGAAAAGATCGAGGATGTTAAACTTGTAACTTTTAATCTTTATCACACAAATCATGTCAATATATAATGGATGATTACGTTATTCTATCAAATATTCTTTCATTTCCATTGTTAGATCTTTTTTCCTTTAAACGAAAGACACATTTTTAATCTCGCTCATTTTTTGGAAATTTTCCAACCATCTCCATCTCGACAAAAATGAGCCAAAACTTTATCACCTTCTTTGCAACTCTTGATCACCATACTTGAGAAAAAGTGATGAACTTCAGCAGTCATAATTCTCAAAACAGATAATTAATATATAATCCACCATAAAAAGTATACGCACTTAGAATTAACAAATTCTACGTATAATGCTGGTACAACTCACGTTTGTCTTTTTTTGGGAGATCATCACCCATCCACAAAAATTCCACTACACACCTTGCATCAATGCTAATCGATGCCCTTGTGCAAATTTGTGAACTGTTAATAAAAAGAGACACACTAGCAATGCTAATCGATGCCCTTGTGCACATATTGTCCATGCTTGGTAGGTGTTTATTTTCTGTTAAATTTCTCCACATCATATTGTGACACCTGGCATATCTATAGAACTCCGAACAATCTGATGATAACGCCCTGATATCACTATTGGAATTGAGACCAACTCCTTGATTCATCTACATGATCCTTTTTTGGATAAATATTTAAGAATAAAAAAATAAATTATATGAAGAAAAAATATATATAGATATGTGTGGAAAAACTCCAAAACTAGAATTATATGAAGAAAAAAATCAAGTACTGTCAAAAACATAAATACTTCACACAAAAAAAAAAAAGTATTACAATTATATAGAATTTTTACTATTACATTGAATTTCTCGTTCACCCAAATTAACCTCGAAATATCATACGACAAATAATCCCATAAATTTTACTACACCCAACTATTCTATTATTTGTACAAACTACAAAGAGATAAAATGCTAGACAATTTTTTCTCTTGGTTACATACTGAATACAAGATAAAACAATGTCAACATAAATGGAATGGACGATTGCAATATTCGGCCAAATTCCAATTGTTAGAACGTTGGGGATCTATTCCTTTGAACAAAAGATACGATTTACTCTTCTTTTTTCAACTTATCAACATATGATAGAGCGTAGATTTCTGCTGCCGCAGCAGTTCACTATTGAATTAATAAACTAGATTCATTTCTAGACTAATTCATAAATACCTAGATTAGTGCTAGAATATTTTAATGCATGAATTAAAGAGAGTACATGTATGTCCAATGGAGTTATTCATGTACTTAGGTAGAGGGAAAGAATGCAATTAAATAAAATCCTATATATGCTCAGGTAATCTAGCCTTTTGAAAATCAATTCAAGTTGGAGTGATAATAGAATCTCATATATTTCCTCCACTACTTTTTCGTGAGTTTGAGTGTTGAGTGAACTTATGCTCTCCAATTTCCAAGAAATTGGTATCAGAGCCGCTTGTGTTCGGAGATAATCAAAGAAAAGATGATGAATGGAACTCCATTTCAAGTTCCACTCACTAAAGAAAATTATGAGAATTGGTGCATTCGTATGAAAGCTCTGCTTGGAGCCATGATATTTGGGAACCTGTGGTCCAAGTTATTACATCAAAAAATGCAAATGCAGCTGCCATGAAGAAAGATCAAAAGGCACTATCTCTCATCTATCAAAGTTTAGATGAAAAGATGTTTGAGAAGGTTGCTAGAGCAACCACTTCCAAGGAAGCATGGGATATTCTTCAAGATTCTTTTAAAGGAGTTGATAAAGTGAAGAAAATACGTCTCTAAAGATTAAGAGGATAACTTGAATCCCTACAAATGAAGGAATCCGAATATGTTTCGAATTCTATTTCAAGAGTTTTTGCTATTGTCAACCAAATGAGGAGATATGGGGATGATATGAAAGATGATCGGGGTCGTTTGAAAAATTCTACAATCATTAGATCCACAATTCAGTTATATTGTCGTCTCCATTGAAGACCCCAAGGATTTTGGACACCATCCATTGAGGAGCTTGCCGGGTCTTTCAAGCTTATGAACAATGACTGAAGAAACCGAAACAAGAATCGGTAGAGCAAGCTTTGAAAGTAAAGCTTTTATTGAAAGAGAAGGTGGAAAGAAGTGGCACGTCCCAAAAAGGTTGAGGACATGGAAGAGGTCATGGTCGTGGAAGAGGTGAATGAGGCAGCAACTAACCTTCAAATAATGAGGAGAAAAGCCAATACTTCAACTGAGGAAGAGGTTGTGGACGAGGTAGAGGAGGAAGTTTGAGGCAAAATCAAAGAAGATATGACAAATCAAATGTTGAATGTTATATTAGTCACAAATATGACCATTAATCTTAGGAATGCAAAAATAACGTGGAAGAGGAAAACTTTGTGGAGAGCAAGAATGAAGATGGAGATACCACTTTTCTTCTCGTTTGCAAAAGCGATGCAAATGAAAAGAATAATCAGTGGTATCTTAATTCCGGCACAAGTAGTCATATTTGTGGAAAGAAAAAATTATTTATGGAGTTTGATGAATCCATTTGCGGAAATATCACTTTTGTAGATTCTTCTAAAGTTCAAGTCAAAGAAAACTGTACTATTTTAATCCACTTGAAAGATGGAAGTCATCAATTCATTTCTAATGTGTTTTACGTGCTAGATATGAAAAGTAACATTTTGGATATTCATTTGAAAGACAAAAGTTTGACTATGAAAGATGAAAATGGGAGATCGTTAGCCAAGGTGTTGATGATGAAGAATAGAATTTTTATGTTGAACATTCAACATAATGTCCCTAGACGTTTGAAATCTTGTGCTAAAGATTCTTCTTGGTTTCGGCACATGAGATTTGGACATTTGAATTTCGATGGTCTCAAATAATGAGCAAGGAAAGCATGATGACAGGGATTGTCAACCATTGACCATCCAAATCAATTTTGTGAAGGATGTCTTTTCGGCAAACAAGCAAGAAAGAGCTCTCCTAAAGAGTCTTTGATAAGAGCTTAGTGTCCATTTGAATTGATCCACTCGAATGTTTGTAGACCTATCAAGCCATCATTGCTTGGTAAGAATAATTATTTTCTCCTTTTCATTGATGATGTTTTCCGAAAAACTTGGAAGGAAAAATCGAAAGTATTTTGAGACTTCTAAAAAGTACGAGACTTTGGTGAAGAAACAAAGCAAATATCAAATCAATGCTCTTCTATCTCATAGATGTGGAAAATTCACTTCTAAAGAATTTAAAGACTTTCGTGAGAAAAATGGCATTCATCGTCCTTTAACAGTTCCAAGATTGCCACAATAGAATGGTGTAGTTGAGAGAAAGAACCGGACCCTACTCAACGTGGCAAGGAGTATGCCTACGAGCAAAAATATGTCAAATGAATTTTGAGTCGAAGCTTTGCAACCTATTTGTCCAATGGTTACTTTACCAAAAGTGTTAATGGCAAAACACCACAAGAAGCTTGGAGTGGTTACAAGCCCAATGTTTCACACTTGCGGGTTTTTGGAAGTATAGCTTGTGCTCATGTATCGGATGAGAAGAGGACTAAACTTGATGACAAAAGTGAGAGGTATGAATTCATTGGCTATGATCAAAGTTCTAAAGCTTACAAGTTCTACAATCCAAGCAATGACAAAATAATCATTAATATAGAGATGTTGAGTTTGATGAAGAAAGAGCTTAGGAATGGAAAATTGCAAAGGAAGAATACAATTTTAATCTATTCTTTGATGAAAAAGAGACATTATGTAGCCT